>OY992878.1:127265336-127325336 GCA_963921405.1 Cepaea hortensis
AACTATTTTAACTGTTGTAGCGTGAAGGAACAGAAACTAGAAGACGTAATGACGTCTAACAAACGTGAAGCAAAAAAATCAAAAAGATAAATATCTGAATGGTTTCACCACATGGTGTAAGCGGGACAAGAAGACAGATGTGATCCACGATTGGAGATCGCGGAGATGCCTAGCTATGACCACCCACGCCTGTCGACGTTACACATGATGCTGATGAGCATAGGGAAGCACATAAAATATGCACGCAAATAAAACAATCCGTTGCACGCCACCAACGTATGTGGTGTCTCGTATCCCGCTCACATTAGTTTATAAATATGGAAGTTGTTGTTGGAACAGTTCAACCTTAAATGTGCCATAAATAATGCAAGGTTGCTTCGAACCTCCAGCCGTTGTCAATACATCAACCATGCAAATATTGTTTGGGAATTTGCTGCTGGAATTAGAGCATCTAAAGATGAATCCTGGAGAATATATGGTGAACAGATGGCGACCCTTAGCAAAGACTACCAAAGAGAATTTTATAAACGTGTCAATTCAATGAGAAACAGAGATGCATGCTACAACTCAACCACCATCATAAACAGCAAAAGAGGTATACCAATATTTACTCCACAACAAAGACTATCAAGGTGTGCAGAATACTTTCAAGAACTACTTAACCCCACACATAACATAGAAAACCTCACTGTTGTGCCTAAACGCCATAGACAACAAGAACCAAATTTCATCCCTACAGAAGTCAAAACAGTTGTACAGAAAAGTCCTAAAACAAATCATCGGGTCCAGATGAAATAACCACAGAAGCTAATCAGGCCTGTGGGAAAACAGGAGTTAAATGGCTAACAAGACTATTTAATATAGCGTGGGAAGAAATAAAAGTCCCAGATGATTGGCAGCAGGCAATAATAGTACCAATATGGAAAAAGAAAGGCAATATGAGAGAGTGCGAAACATACAAAGGTATATCACTCATGAGCCATATAGGGAAAATGTATGCAAAACTATTGGAACAAAGAGCTAGACCCATAGTTGAACAACAGTTAATACAATTCGGTTTTCGGAACGGTAAAAGTTGCACTGATGCACTATTTACACTTAGACAAATATGTGAGAAAAAAAACCAAAAAAACTATCGAATATAGTGACCAGCAGAATACTGTGTTTGTAGATCAGGAAAAGGTTTTCGATAGAGTAGACAGATACAGATTATGGAACATCCTTGAAGACTATGGGATACAAGGAAAATTGCTAGAAAACATCATAGCCATGTACCACTCAAGCCGAAGTGCAGTAAGAACACAAGAAGGTATATCAGATATGTTCACAGTCAATACAGGAGTGAGACAGGGATGTGTGCTCTCTCCTCTGCTATTTAATATCTACATGGACAGAATATCCAAAGAAGCAAGACTTGACAGAACAGATTCAGAAAATTTAGAACTCTTTACCCCAGATAAAACGACTCATTCTTCTTCTTCTTCTTCTTCTTCTTCTTCTTCTTCTTCTTCTTCTCTTCTTCTTCTTCTTCTTCTTCTTCTTCTTCTTCTTCTTCTTCTTCTTCTTTTTCTTCTTCTTCTTCTTCTTCTTCTTCTTCTTCTTCTTCTTCTTCTTCTTCTTCTTCTTCTTCTTCTTCAGCGTTCCGAGCCATTGAGGTTCTTTGCTGCAGATACAATCCGTCTCCATTCGTCTCTCTGGTGGACCTTCTCTTGCCAGTCGTTTATTCCAAGTGCTTGTAGGTCTGTATATGTATTATCTCTCCACCGCCTTCTTGGTCTACCTCGGGGTCTACGGTCATTTATTTCCTGAGTGTAAGCGAGTTTTGTTTCCCTATTATCTTCCATTCTTTCTATATGCCCCAGCCATTGTAGTCTATTAGCCTTCATGATACCAGTGATTAGCGGGGACTTAAACAGATCATAAATGTCTTTGTTACTTCTTCTTTTCCACTCTCCACTTTGTGTATCCCTAATGGGTCCAAAGATGCGTCTTAAAATTTTGTTCTCAGAGGTTTGTAACAAGGCTTCATCTCCTTTCGTTGTACTCCAGGTCTCAGAGCCATACAGCACAACTGGTCTGATCGGTGTTTTGTATATTGTGCTTTTGGTGTTACGAGATAGCGCCTTTGATTTTAGTAGATGTTGTAGTGCATAGTATATCTTATTTCCAGAGTTGATTCTAGTTTGTATTTCTTCCCTTATGATGTTGGAGCAGTTGAAGATTGTACCCAGGTATTTGTATGTTTCCGTTCTTTTAATGGTCATATTATCTATTTGTATGTGGCCAGAGTTTTTAGCCATTCCGTCTCTTGAAATTACCATATATTCTGTTTTATCTTGGTTGATAACCAGTCCCATCTGTTGGGCTTTTTCCTTTAAGTGAGTCAATATTTCCTATGTCTTTTGTTCACTTTGCCCTATAATATCTATATCATCTGCAACAACCAAGCAGCTTGGATGTTCCTCCAATATCACATTCCTCCTTTACCTTCCTTACAACTTTCTCTAGAGCCAGATTGAAGAGTAGCGGCGATAGTGCATCACCCTGTTTCAAGCCAGATGTTATTTGGAAGGGGTCTGATTTCCTGCCTTTATATCTTACTATATTATAAGTATCTTCCATGCATAGTCTGGTCATGTTGATTAACTTCCTTGGTATTCCAAATTCCTGCATAGCATTCCATAGACTATTCCTATGGACACTATCATAAGCCTTTTTAAAATCCACAAAAATATTATGGAGATCTCTTTTATATTCCCAATTTTTCTCGGCTATTTGTCGTAAGATAAATATCTGATCTATTGTTGATCTGTTTTGTCTCAAACCCGCCTGGTAGTCACCTAATATGTCTTCTGAATATGGTTTTAGTCTATTTAGTAATACTGCGGATAGTATCTTTTAGCTTGTGGACAGTAGTGATATTCCTCTATAATTTCCACATTGGAACTTGCCTCCTTTCTTAAAGATAGGTATCAATAATGACTCTTTCCAGTCATGGGGTAATTCTTCTGTCCTCCAGATTTTTATTATTAGTTCGTAAAGCTTTAGATGTAATGCATGGCCACCTGCCTTTATAAATTCAGCAGCAATTCCATCAGTCCCAGTTGCCTTATTGTTTTTAAGTTGTGTGATTACATATAGGATTTCTTCAAATGTAGGTTCTTCAATTTGTTGTTCGCATGTTAGAACCTCTTCCTGTGGGAAAATGTTACTTGGAGCTTCACAATTTAGTAATTCAACAAAATATTCTTTCCATGTGTTGCACATTTCCTCATTGGTATTTATCATATTCCCATTTTTGTCTTTTAAACCATGTGTGTTTTGTTGGTTCCCTCGTTTAATTGACTTCAGTTCTTTAAAAAATATTCTGGATTCATTTTTCTGGTGATTAGTTTCCATATCTTTGATTATGTTACTCATATATTCTCGCTTCTGCTGTCGGACTATTTTTGTAGCCTCTTTACATTCATTTCTATAATGCTCTTCCTTTTGGATGTTGATGATGTCATTTAACCATAAATTGTATTCTTGATGTTCAACCAAGTAAAAAAAAAAACAACTCATTCACCGGAAATAAATGAACTTCTATTTGCAGACGATCAGTGCCTATTTTACAGCGATCAGGGCAGACTACAAAATCATATTATAATCTGAGTTCAACATGCAGCAGATACAATGTGAGTATTATAAACAGAGCCAAAACCGAAGTAATGCAAGATAGCAGACCACCTGGTCCACTAAATATACAGATAAATAGCACAACTCTGAAACAAGTTAAAGAATTCAAATATCTTCGAAATATGATCACAGAAGATGCAAATTGGACAGAGAAATCGAAATCAGATGTCAAAAAGTTAATGCACTTACATATCAACTATCACCATTACAGAAACATCCAAATATACCCATGTCCGCAAAACGACAGATAATAAATAGCATATTCACACCAACCCCATGCTACCAATCTCAGACTTGGACTTTATCCAAATCACACTTTCGCAAAATCAACACCTGCGAGATGAGATGCCTGAGGAGAGCTGCCAACTTAACAATTCGAGACCGAATAAGAAATGCTGTTATCAGACAGACAGTGGGATCAACACCTTGTGCCACATTTATTGAAAGACAGAAGATCAAGTGGTTTGGCCATGTCCTTAGAATGCAACACCATCAACTACCAACACTGGCCTTACATCAAATATTATCTGCGACTATACCATGAGGACGTCCAAGAAGAAAATGGATTGACGACATCAAAGACATTGTACAATCAGACGGAATGGCACTGACCACCCCTTTCTGCTGCATTCTCTCTAGACCAGTGGTTCCCAAGCTTTTCAAGCAGAGGGCCATATCTACTATTTTCGGTAGTTAAGCGGGCCACAACGTTATAAAATTATAAAGGTCGTGCAATATCATTCTTACCTTTCTTAACTTTCGTCAACAAAATTCTAAAACTCTAGAGGCAGTCAGTGTCAATACTACACTGCGGTCATTTTTTGGTTTAAAATCAAAAGTTCATTTAACAATAAATTTAAATCAGTTTCGAACATCGCTATTAATGTAATTAATTTATTATTGTAACTATCCTTCAAAACAAGTTACTTAAGTTCAGATGCCAGTTTATCAATGTCTGGGCACAAATCTGTCGTACCCATAGTCATAAGCGCAGCTAGATTACTGTCGGTGAGTCTGGAACGTTGATTGTTTTTTTTTTTTTTTTTTTAATAACGGTCATTGCGGAAAATGACTGCTCGCATCTGTAAGTCGAACTAAAACGACAAATGTATCTCTGGGTGAATTAACGCAAGTGTTCAAATTGTTCGACAGGCAATAGTCGCCATAATGAAATCATATGATCAGCTGAAGGTGAAGCAGTCAGCT
This sequence comes from Cepaea hortensis, assembly GCA_963921405.1. Taxonomy (NCBI): domain Eukaryota; kingdom Metazoa; phylum Mollusca; class Gastropoda; order Stylommatophora; family Helicidae; genus Cepaea; species Cepaea hortensis. Next base: position 127,270,221 of record OY992878.1, read on the forward strand.
CGAGAAATTTACATCTCATTGCAGAAATGCATTTCAAATAAATTACGTCGTGCTGAAGGTTTTGCTGGAATTGACAGAGTTTGGCATGAGGGAATACGAACGGATTTATGATAAGGGTAACATTATCCTCCTCTATTGTGAACTCTTGAAATCTCGACTGAAAGATATCCAGAAGACTTTCAACTTTTACTTTGTACTGTAACAAGTCACATTTATTTTCCACCACTACTGTCTTCATAGATGGAAACACCTCTAAAGTCCCCCGAGTCAGCTGTCCGATAAACAGTCGTTGTCTTATTTTAAATGAAGAAATGCCAACGCACAAATTTGCGAATAGTTTTTTTTTTTTTTTTTCCTTTTTTCCCCTGGATCCTCACATTTAAAGAGTTTACATGACACGTGATGTCCACCAAAAATGCCAGGTCATTAAGCCAGTCATCGTTCATCAGACATTCCCGGTCTGTAGGCAATTCATTTATTTCAGACAGAAACAGATAGACACTATTTTTCAGTGCCCAGAAACGTGACAGAACTTACCCTTTAGATATCCATATGGCATCACAGTGTAACAGTACGTCACAGTATTTCTCGTTCAGGTCTGATCGAAACTGTCTGAACTCACGCCTGTTCAGCGCCTTACTTCGAATTTTGTTCACACATCTCAGAACAACATCCATGACATGTTCAGATTTAATGTCTTTCCACACAGAGCTTCTTGTTGAATGATACAATGATATTTTAATATAGTGCGGCCAGGACACGGTTTCAATAATGCTAGGCATCCAGACATTTTACCGGTCAAAGCCGTAGCCCTGTCACGAGCTCGCCATGAGTTAACCAGATAATAATACCGACGTTTGCTTGGCGTATATTTTCTAGGCCACAACAGTCGTACTAACAGAGTAAACACGGCTGCACGGGTTACATCGGGTCAGCCCATATACACATTTGGCGGTGAGTGAGAAGGAAGGGATAAAACGCGTTGGCAGTTCATAACAGTTAAAATCACATATAATTGGCCGCGCAGGATATGGAATGGTTCCGTTTGTCATCTATAGTTCCGGACATCAGACGGAATGGAGGTTTGACTGTCACTACATGACAGAAAGTTGAGGGTCTTATTGAAAACAGTGGAACACCTGCCGGACATGAACAACGTCACGTGCACAATGTAAGCGTGTTTGGAAAACCATGATAGCTTGGTAATCGAAAACTTGGCAGCTTGGTATCGAAACTCTTTGTTGGAACTCGACAGTAACTCTCTAGATTGTTTTGGATGTCAGAACCAGTGATGACAAATCTAACATTGAGGGAGCCAGAGGGAGGATGGATCCCTGACAGGGGATGATCTGCCACTGTGCCACCTGTGTGGGGGCATAAAGGAGAACGTCACGTGGCCAACTTTGGTAGGTTGCCATATAAACCCGAGTTGGGGCCAACTAGGGGGACTTGAAAATGTGGCTCTAGTCGGAGTGAAAGGCACTGCAGTGCTTAGTGGAAATAATATCTACCGTGTGTTAATTAGTGACTTAATTTTACACGTGCCTATAATGGCAGATGTAGATATGATTGATAGGACTGCAGTAGTGCCATTTAAGGTATAACCTATTATAATATTAGTTCTAATTAATATAGACTGTGGCCTTGTTAAACTATAGTGTGATGATTAGCACTGTTAATGGAAACTAGTTAGAGTAGAATAGTGATATTAACTCTGCTAGTTAAGAATAGATTAGTGAAGTGTTGATAAGCTTTACTAGTTGAGAATTGAGTAATGAGGGATAATTGGGATCTTCCCGTAGGTGTCCCTGGTGGGCGGGGTTCCGCATTCTGTTTGCTGATTTTTCTTTGTCATAGCCTGATTCGGCTCTAGGTGGGTAGCTAATCTGCTCTATGACTAAGTCTAGTTAGCTAAAGATCATTAAGCAAGGTGATAGGCTTACACTCAGCCGAAAGGATCAGTGACTAGTACTATCACCAGATGTGTTGTTTCTATCCTAGGTTCCCTACCAGATCCAAGGAAACTCAACAAGTTTTTGGGAAAGAATCCAATCCCATTAGGAAGAACACCAGTTCCACAATCAATAAAGTTGCATACAGAACGTTGCATACAGAAGGAAGTTGATTCACCAAAGAGAGTGATGCGTACTGATGCACCACACGGCATCAGACAGAAGTAACTAAATGAGAACAGTCTAATAGTTACCTAGTGTTATATAATCTCGTGTAATAGAACACAAGACTTGCTACTTGAGGCTAGATAGACACGAGGGAGGATCCAGTACAGTAACAATTAACAGTAGTAACTGTGTACACACTACAAAGGACTTGTGCATTTTTTTATGAACGATAGGAACGGACATTGTGTAGAGTGCAACCGGTCCATGATTAACTGTTAATACCACCGGTGTCTATTTCGGATGTTCATGAAATGGGATTACCAGAGGTCTACAGAGGCAAATCAGTATCCGGCAAGATGGTTTCGGCACTGGGTGAGAAGTACATGTTCTGACGTAACGTGCTGTGGTCTATCCTTGCTGGGATCAGCTGACTAGGTTGTTGTCTGAGAGTCTGATTCTACACACTTTATAGAACACGTCACACATTTTCTTCACATACACGTCTCATACACGTTACACTTTTCTTTTAATAAATTAATCTTTATTAATTTCTAGAGGCTAGAGTTGTTGAGTGTGTTGCGTTGGGGAAGTATGAGAAGGGGGCATAGTACGACAGTGAGAGAGTGATAGGAAAAGGTGTCCATAGGCTGATGGAGTGTGTTGGACGGAAGCTGGTGGATTCTCCAGAATATTGAGAGGAAAAAACTATTATAATGTGGGTGTCGACTCTCTTCACTCCAGGGACGACACTGTAAAGGAGGACACGACAGCACCGTCGGTGCATATTGTCCAATTTTGTTCATCCTATGTTGTTTTCACAATACTACCGACTCTCCTAACAGTTGTAACAGACGACAACATGGCGCTTTGCGCACTCTGATTGGTCGACAAGGCTGGGATATGGGGACTTTATAACTTTTTGTTGCGAACTGAACAGGCGCATTCGATAATATCTGCGCATAACAACCACGAGCAGAGTAAATTATCGCACGCTGACGGGGCTCTCCGAGTGTATTATTTGAATTATTAAAATATATTATATTAAATAACAAGTCCTTGCGTGCCACTTTCTGAGAGCTGGCGGGCCACAAGTGGCCCGCGGGCCGTAGTTTGGGAACCTCTGCTCTAGACCATGATAGTCTGTCTGTTGCTTGCTTGCTTGCTTGTGTTCGTTGGCTTGAGCTCCAACGCGAAGTCCTGTATGTCGGATGAAGGCATCCTGTTGTCCAACATCAGTGTGATGTCATACAGGACCTGAGGTTTGCGTGAGTATCCGTTGTCCCATGTCTGGCTTATTGGTGTGCAGACTGGTGGTTCCTCGCCGTACAGGCAGACACTCTCCGACTTCGGAGGAATCGGCGATCCTACTGACTTTAGCCAGGACCCCGAAGGGACCTGTTGCCCAGGACGCTCGATGAGGACGAGTCAATAGGTCTTGGCCAGTATATAACCCGGCCCTGGTGCTTTGGAAACACCTCTGCGTCCCGTCTGTCTGTTGTCTGCATTATTCACGCTCTCCCAGAGTGCCTTGACCACGTCTGCCTTATCATGCATTCAACCACCCCTCAGTGATGCGGCACCAGCCAAACTACTTGTCCATTTCCTACCACACCACTGTCTCAATGAGACCCATAAAATTAGACAACATTGAAAGAAAACTAAATATTGGACAGATCATTAAAATATAAAAGGTAGATACGTCGATATACACAAAGACATTCGGCTAGATAGACGGACCAACCATGCTCTAAACTGGATACTAGGACATGTTCTGGGAATCTCCCGGCCCTTTGTTTTAATGCTGGACAATGTGTTATAACATTATGAAGAAAATGAAAACAGGCGTATATACAGATAAAGAGAGAAAGACATGGAGTAATCACATGATGAAGAAAGTGGAAATAGACGTACAGCTAGATAATGACAGAGAGAGAGAGAGAGAGAGAGAGAGAGAGAGAGAGAGAGGGGGGGGGGGAGGCTGCATAATAAAGGCTTGACGATGATGCAAACTGTGTCTGTAAAAACCTTTCAACTCTCCACTCATTTGACATTTATAAATGTCATTTTATGCCATGAAGGCATATCAGTTTTCTTGCAAGCTTTGATGTTAAAACATATTGTAAACACCATACATTATGTGTGGGGCGTTCTTCTTTATGATTACGAAAAGGGTTGGATTTACAATTAAGAAAAATAAATGCGTTCTTGGAGCATCAAAGGAAAGAAGGCAAATCAGCAAATGCGCATTGCCTGATTTACGACGAACCTTAATATCCATCCATCATGTGCCATGCCGGTAAGCGTGGGCGGTCATGTTCTGCCATCTCACTCGATCACCAGAGTTGTGGATCAGCTCCGTGCTCCTGTCTCAACAATGCCATGTAGCCAATCCATCCATGTATTTACTTCTCGGTCTTCCCCTTGGTCACTTCCCTTCGATCTTGCCAGTTGTCACCAAGTTCTCCAAGTCACTTCTTCTCATAACATGCAAAAAATTTTTTGACTGTCTACGTCTAATGACTCTAATTAGTTTACGATCTTCATTTGTCTCTTGAAGGACTTGCTCATTGGTTTTTCTGTCCGTCCATGGTATTCTTTGCATTTTCCTCAAAAACCACATTTCCACAGCCATCAGCTGTTTTTCAGCTTGACCGCTTATTGTCCACACTTCACATCCATACAAAAGCACAGGTTCTATGTAGCAGGTTAACACTCTTTTTCTCGTTTCAATTGATATCTTTTTATTGGTCAGTATGTTTTTCATCTTGCAAAAGGCTACATTCGCAATGGCAATTCTTGTTCTAATCTCTTCAAGGCATCTCCCATCAGATGTTATGACTGTGCCGAGATAATAGTATCGATTCACTTGTTTAAGAATATGCCCATCTACTCGTATATCACATTGTGGTATTTCCTTCTTCCCAGTGACGACCATAATCTGTGTCTTCTTATTATTCAGTTCTAACCCTAGTTGTTCACTGTGTGCAACAACCGCATCTACTAAATTTTGCAGGTCCTGTTCATTGTCTGCAATCAAGACTGTATCATCTGCATATCTAATGTTATTGATGTATCTACCCCCAATGTTGATTCCCTCCATATCTATTATATTTCTGAATATATTTTCACTGTACAGGGAAAAAAGATCTGGAGACAATACACATCCCTGTCTCACACCTCTTTTAATAGGCTGATATTGACCTACATCGTTATCAATTCTGATGGCAGCTTGTTGTTTCCAATATATGTTTTTTACAAGTCTAAGGTCTTTTCCATCAATTTGCATCCTTATCATGTCGACATGTCTCACTTTATCGAAAGCCTTTGTGTAGTCAATAAAGCAAAGATATAGATCTTTGTTTACTTCTATAGAACGCTCAATTACTGTTCTCGGTATATACACAGCATTTACTGTGCCCTTGCCTTCTACAAACCCACATTGTTCTTCTACTATTTCGGGTTGTATTTTCTTCCTAACTCTTTGCATGATAATTCTCAGCAGAATCTTCGTGATGACGCTCATTATACTAATTGTTCTATGTTAATCGCATTCCATGGCTCCTGATTTCTTCGGGATTGCAATAAATATAGAATTACATAATTCAGGAGGTATATCTCCAGTATCGTATATTGCGTTCAGCAGTCTGGTGACTTGGTCTATTCCATATTCTTCTAAGGCATTGATCATTTCTACTGTGATGTTATCTGTACCCGGGGTCTTGCCAGTTTTCATATGGTTTAGAGCATTCTGAACTTCTATCTTCAAAATTGATGGTCCTTCATTATTATTCCGATGATCATATTGTTCTTCTCTAGTATCATCATAAAGATCTTTCACATAATCTGACCACGCATGTAAAATCTGATCTTTTTCTATTATGATTTTGCCATCTTTGGTTTTTAGGCAACCCGTTGATGTGTGTGTGTACTTTTGTTAGTGATGCCATTAATTCTTTTGTGCATTAATTTGGTATTCCGAGTGTTGTGTTGGTGTTCAATTTCCTTGCAATTTTCCTCAAGCCATGTTTCTCTTGCCTCTTTACATAGCTTACTAATTTTCCTAAGAATCTCATCATATTTTTCGTTGTTATTTTTGTTATTTCTTTTTACTTCCATGAGTTTTAAGATGTCATCCGTTTCTTGCGTCCTATTATCTTTATTTTTGGATGGTTGTTTCTGCACCTTGGTTGACTGATTTCTTTAACATTTCCCATTGGTCACTGACGTCTTGAAATAATATTTCCATATCGGACAATGCATCGAATCTGTTTTTACCTCTACGTTGAATTTATCTTTTATTTCCTCACTCTTCATTGCTTGTAGATCAAATTGTGTGTTTCTTGGTGAATATTTGACTTTCTTTAACTTTATATGTAAATTGCTTAAGATTAATCTATGGTCGCTGTAGTAGTCTGCGCTTGGTATAGTTTTTGCGACTTTTAAGGCATTTCGAAATCTTCTGTTGATGAGGATGTAATCAATCTGATTTCTAATCTTATGATCAGGACTCCTCCATGTCCATAATCTCCCTGGGTGCTGTTGAAACCAGGTGTTTCCAATAATCAAATCTTGCGCTTTTGCCCACTGTACTAGTCTGCAACCTCTTTCATTCTGTTCCCCTAGTCCATACTTTGCTACTATGCATCCGTCCTGTTGATTTCCAACTTTGGCATTCAAGTCACCCATTATGATAATTACTTCAGAATTCTTGCATTTCTTGAAGGCTTTCTCTAAATCACTATAAAATTCATCGATGCTGTCATCACTACTGTCTGCTGTTGGTGCATAAACGTGTATGACGTTGACATCAGAAAGTCTTCCACTCAACTTCACCAGTAACACTCTGTCTCATACAGTCCAATATCCTTTGATCGATTTTGCTCTCTCTGTATCCCTTATAATTGCTACTCCTCGCTGTTGTTTCTCTCCACCAGAATAGATTATTCTATATTCCTCAGATGTCATAATGCCCATTCCTGTCCTTCTGGTCTCACATACACCTAACATGTTAATATTTAATCTTCTCATTTCATTCATAATGTTATCAAAGTTTCCCATCCCCACTCATAGTTCTTACATTCCAAGTTCCTAATTTCAATATTGATATTTTTTTGCACCCAGTCGCCTGATGACGTTCTGGAGTCTCCTGGTGCACATGACTACCCCTACCGGGCGAGGCTGCTCCTATGAAGCACCCATTTAAGCCGTTTCTCTGATTATCGATAAGACTAGTACATGATATTCTTGGCATCTGTAAAGGAGGTAGTTTGCCATTGCTTTCCTTCCTAGCAGTGACCATACTGGTAGATGACCGTAGCCATTGTCTCCCAAAAAAAGGAGATCATCTTCCTACCGTCGTGATGCTGGAGACCATAACCTACAACTATCTGTCGGCTGCTCTTCAACTTCATCCACCACCTGCACCCATGGCTTCACGTAACCCTGATCGGGAGGCTAAACGGGTACTCCACCTTGCCCAAGGGTGTCCCGTAGGCTAGCGGAGGGAAGAAGGCATCTTACCTCTCCTTTGATAGGGGATACCCCTATCCCGCCACCCATAATAACCTTAATATTCACACTTCCAGTCATGCTACTGAATTCTGTTTCAGAAAAAGCGGCTCCCACAATAAATACATCCCGCTTGCAAACAACGCAGTGCTAATGAAATTTTATAAGCGAAGCAGCATTATGTAACAAATAAACTTAATTGTCTTTTTTAAAGTTTACTTTCATTTTGAAAAATAAAATTTTATTTTAAGATTATTATTTTGTATATTTTGTGTTAGTTATATGTGTAGAGATACCAGCGATTTTTGTGAGCTTGTGGTCTCAAAAGCTTATAGTCTAGCCACAAATATTATTGCTGGAGAATGAGTAATGAAATAATGAAGACATCGTAAACAAGTGGTTAGTTAGAAGAACGTTGCGAATATCGTGGACAGAGAATGAAACCCTAATCTTGATGGTGTGGATGGAATTTGTCTTCGAGTATGCGGCATTAAGACTGGGATGGACCGTGGTGTACACGGGCACACAACCCCTCGACATTTGAAATAAGAAAAAAAGTAGACCAAACAGGTATCTGCCTAGGCTGAATATACAAAATCACAAAATCCATTTACAATATAATATCTATAGTTGTAATATCCACATTTTAGGAAACTCGCTGGTCCTACGGAATTGGTGCACTATTATTCTAAATGTGTGATCTCTTGGAGGGGTCTGGGCACTTACGGAAATATGTGAGTGAGCGTCTATATTGTGCTTTAGAAACCAAACGAGAGAGAGAGAGAGAGAGAGAGAGAGAGAGAGAGAGAGAGAGAGAGAGAGAGAGAGAGAGAGAGAGAGAGAGAGAGAGAGAGAGACTTAACCAAACGAACGTCGCTGTTACTAAAGTTGATTGACGATATTGAAATGTACTTAAAACATGTAGTTAAAAGTTAGCTGCATATCCTTTACAGGACGTTGCAGTCAACCCCAGCATATTTTGACTGATTGTGATTTCTTGACGCTCAGTAGTTTGTCATTGTTTTCTGAACCACCGGCACTCATACCGTTGTATGGAAACCAACGCAAGACGGCCTACTTAAAAATCTGTAGAGAAAGCATTATTAACATAGACCTAATCCCAGCCAGTACTGAATGTTCTGAATCATGACCTGGCTGCATCATAACATCCCCCGTTGTGTTTAAACTTGGGAAAGGGAAGCAGGATCCTGTAACACGGGCCCCGTGTGGATAATTCTGTACTGACTGGAAATACAAGTGGCCATGCCAGCCTCACTCCGACTAATACAAGCTGTGTTCAAGCTTCAGACGACCTAACGACCAATGTCGGCGTTGTGGCCAAGGGCTAACGAACGCAATTCGCAATCTTGCATACCGCGTTCGAAACACAGCTGCGGACGATTTTGAAGCTGACCCCCTTGCGCTGGTTTTTATACATTGGTATGCTTGTTGGTGGTTCAGAAAACTATGGCAGACTACTGAACGTTAACTTAGCACGAAATCACAAACAGCTAAAATAATGAGAGGGTTGACTGCGACGTCCTGTAAAAGATATGTAACTAAACACCAGTGCTTCGGACTTAAGAGTTAAAACTCAGCTTTCGAGGCTATTCAACAGCCAAACAACAAAACAAACAACCAACCAATCAATAAACAAAGAAAATATAAAACGCTTTTATATTTTTAATACCAAAGTCCAAAAGAAATGAGATCAACCGTTAAAGTGTAATCAGGATAGCAATAGTTAAGCTGCACGGTCTGGAAGTTCCGTTCTATTTACAGCAAACATAATCCCTGTCTAACAACAATTAGAGATAGAAATCATTTGTGAAATGTGTTTTTAATTTTAAGAGCTCCGATCATCGTGGGCGGGGAGACGGTGAAGTAAGGAGAGATTAGGTTAGAGACACGCTCAAATAAGATGTCTGGTATTTAAAGGATTGACAGCGTATAATATTTTGTACTTCAGTCGTAGACAATGCTTGAAACACGTATAAACCGAAAGATAATTATATCTATTTTAGTGTTGGTCAATGTCTGAAATAAAGGTTAACTGAAAGCTGATTGTATGTACTTTAGTGTCGACTAATGTCTGAAATAGACGTAAATAACCAGTTTATTATATGTACTGTAGTGTTGTCTAATGTCTGAAATAGAGGTAACACTGATTACTGATGACCAATGTCTGAAATAAAGGTTAACTGAAAGTTGATTGTATGTACTTTAGTGTCTGAAATAGAAGTAACACTGTTGACAAAGAGTTTATGAAATAAACATACAGAAACACAAAATTATACTATATTTGTATGCTAAAGAAAACCATTAATAATGTGAACAGAAAGTAAATATTCTTCACTATGACATAGTCAGGCTGCAGACTTCATTGTGATATAAATAGGCTGCAGGCTTCACTTTGAAAACAGAGAATTAGAACTAATGACATTAAAACAATTCTATGGACATTACTTTGCGTTGAATATTGAAAGATAGCAAAAACAATTAGAATGAAGCTAGAGCAGTTGTCATCTTGTGAATGCAGACAAAGAAGCGATGGGTATAGACCTTGAGGATGCAACAAAAAGATGCATAAATTATGTCAACGTTATACAGCACAAACACTTACTCGACATACTACATAGACACAAACTCGGCAAACAAACCAATCACAAATTCGGGATGAACTCACAATCCGTATACTGTACAAACATAAATTCGGAATACTACACAAACTCGGTTTACTACACTAAGTAAAATTCGATTTACTACAAAAACAAAATTTCTAAATACAACACCAGCTTCGTATACCACACAAATAAAAATGCAATATACTACACAAACTTCGGTATCCTACATAAACAAACATTCGATATACGACACAAACACGTGACGACACATATAGAAGAGCTGATCTAGTCTGCGAAGAGACACAGTGAAAGTCAGAATATTTTTTTGAACATTGGCAAAGTAAACCCATTGTCCACAGACAAAACCATGTTGCAATGAAAGATCAGAATTATCAACGAAGAGACTGGCAATGTAACAAACTTTGAATATCCTAACTTCATAATCAACAGAGATGGGAATTGTTAAAAAAAATATACGTTGCTGGTCATCTCACAGCAGAGATTAAACAGTATTAAGAACCTCTGCAAAACATCAGCAAACAAGTTAAAATACAATTGTTCAGAACATACATCTTTCCTGTTGCCACATATGGATGTTAAACATGGACCGTTTGGCAATCACTAAAGTAGAACATTTTGAATTTTGACAACAAATGCTGCAGAAAAATTATTAGAATATCGTGGACCGAGAAAAAGAAGAATATTGTATTAAATTCTACAAGATCGAAACATCGAAGAAAGCTGGTTCATAAACAGTATCGTGTTCCGGAAAATAAAATCCTTTGGCGGTATTAAATGTCACGGTAGATTGAGCGAACAGTGATGGAAGGCATTGTTCCTGGAACAAGTGGTGGCATCCACCAGCATGAAGAATGACACAGGGCACGGCAAACAATGCTGGCATGAGGGTGCACGAGACAGACGACATGACCAGAGATCGAGGGGATTTTGGCATGAGGGTGCACGAGACAGGCGACATGACCAGAGATAGGCGGGATTTTGGCATGAGGGTGCACGAGACAGGAGACATGACCAGAGATAGGCGGGATTTTGGCATGAGGGTGCCCGAGACAGGAGACATGACCAGAGATCGAGGGGATTTTGGCATGAGGGTGCACGAGACAGGCGACATGACCAGAGATCGAGGGGATTTTGGCATGAGGGTGCACGAGACAGGAGACATGACCAGAGATCGAGGGGATTTTGGCATGAGGGTGCACGAGACAGGCGACATGACCAGAGATCGAGGGGATTTTGGCATGAGGGTGCACGAGACAGGAGACATGACCAGAGATAGGCGGGATTTTGGCATGAGGGTGCACGAGACAGGAGACATGACCAGAGATAGGCGGGATTTTGGCATGAGGGTGCACGAGACAGGAGACATGACCAGAGATCGAGGGGATTTTGGCATGAGGGTGCACGAGACAGACGACATGACCAGAGATCGAGGGGATTTTGGCATGAGGGTGCACGAGACAGGAGACATGACCAGAGATCGAGGGGATTTTGGCATGAGGGTGCACGAGACAGGAGACATGACCAGAGATAGGCGGGATTTTGGCATGAGGGTGCACGAGACAGGAGACATGACCAGAGATAGGCGGGATTTTAGCATGAGGGTGCACGAGACAGGAGACATGACCAGAGATCGAGGGGATTTTGGCATGAGGGTGCACGAGACAGACGACATGACCAGAGATCGAGGGGATTTTGGCATGAGGGTGCACGAGACAGGAGACATGACCAGAGATCGAGGGGATTTTGGCATGAGGGTGCACGAGACAGGAGACATGACCAGAGATCGAGGGGATTTTGGCATGAGGGTGCACGAGACAGACGACATGACCAGAGATCGAGGGGATTTTGGCATGAGGGTGCACGAGACAGGAGACATGACCAGAGGTCGTTGGGGATGTTCGCGACACGCCGTGATTTGAGCGATGTCTCTCAAGGGCCTGCTACATTGTGATGACACAAATACAATCTTATAATGCTACACACATATACACGCACACACACATGCACACACAAACACACACAAATACAAACTCGATATAATGCACAATGCAACTTTAGTATACTATACAAACTCTTTATACACACACACACACACACACACACACACACACACACACACACACACACACACACACACACACACACACACACACACACACACACACACACACACACACACACACACACACACACACACACACACACACACACACACACACACACACACACACACACACACACACACACACACACACACACACACACACACACACACACACACACACACACACACACACACACACACACACACACACACACACACACACACACACACACACACACACACACACACACACACACACACACACACACACACACACACACACACACATGTTCGGTATACTTCACAAATACATGTATTACACACACACACACACACACACAAACACACATATATATATCTATAACTTCCAAATGACGATAGCGCCTCGCTGTAGGAACAAGTGCACTTCGACGCATAACCAACTAGACACCCCTAAAAAGGTGTCTTCATTACCCAGGTCTATCATCCACATAAACCCACATTTATGGAAAATTCGTATGTAACCATTGAAATAGCACCACAGGTCTCGGAATTGTATGTTAAACCAGCATAAGCCAAATAGCAAACACATAAGGCCGTAATGCTGTGTATTTATTTATGAACTGTCTTAGTGGCCTCAACGGGTTCCCCACATTCTATTTTTTTTTATGTTTAATGAGTGTACAACATTGGAACCGACCAATCATTTCTCTTGTTTAAAGGTTCGTTAATATACTGGTCACATTAAATAATTGTGACATCACAGTGCAGGCGAACACTGTGATCTCATAAGGATAGTTTAACATGCACCAAAGAGGGGCAGAGTTCTGTTATCCGATTTTTTATCAACGAGGGGTGAAACCTATAGAAATTCATCGGTGAATGAAGGTCCCATATGGTGATGCATGCCTGTCAGTCCAGCAAGTGTATGAGTGGAGTAGCAAGTTTCAAAACGGCGTTACCTCTGTGACAGATTTTTCGGTCCGATGAAGAGGTACAGCATACGCGATCAAGAGAATTTTGTTTTTCCTACAGGAATCCAAGCACTTTATCGGCACTGGAAGACTTGCATTGAACGCAGTGGTGACTATTGGATGTTTGTCCATCACGAATGATGGGGACCATTCATTCATTGCATCTTTTGATTTGATGAAGAACGAATGACTTGCGCTTTAGTTTGGATTATAGTGAGGAAGTGGTTGCGCAACTCCCCTCACTCTCTCGTCTGCGTCCATCTGGTTCTAGTGGCGAGCATGGCAAGACGACTGGAGACGGACACAGATGCAGTTTACGTTAGGCTGACACAGGCCAGTTATCCCTGTATATATTGGCTCTCAACAACAAATGGTAGCCTAGAGCCTCGTGCAAACGGCGCTTCCGTCAATTCCTTTAATGTTCAGCTTTAAGTCAAGGGTAGTGACAAGCGACAAGCGTATTACAACTGATAGGATCAACCAGATATCAATCGGATAGACAGACTGACCGCCAGAACAGACCACACACACATGCAGCCAATGAGATTCTGCCCACAGAAAATATTTTTTTTTTTAAGCATATCCTTTTTTACAGGACTTAGCTGTCAACACCAGCATCTTTCAGCTGTATGTTGATCTCTTGGCAAGATTACGCTCAGTAGTTTGCCATCGCTTTCTGAGCGGCCGGCTCACATAACCCGTAAGTTACCGATGCGATTCGAACCACTGCTGATTTGAACCGTCATCACGTTACCTGACGAGAGTATACGAGATTACGGAGAAAAGTCATAACCTCTAAGCCACGAAGCCGGCACAGAAAATATTGCTCGTCTAAATTGCGAACAAATCTCCTGATTTACGGCTGAGCCTCATCAGTTCACAAAGCATATGACTACTGGCAGGACCAACCAGATATCTATCGGACAGACGGACTATTCACGCACACACAGGCCTAGAGTAGCATCGCTAAAGCGCGCCCTCCCAGTACAAGGTGATACATGCAAAACCACTGGACGCCTACCGACGAGCTTATGAAAAATGAAACATTTGTTCTTTACTTTTTCAGAATATATTCACACGCAAAATCAAATTTAAGGTTTTCATTTGAAGCTCCCTTGTATCTATGGAGTTACAGCTAACTACCGTGTTAGTATCAGCTGCCTGCTATGTTACTTGACCACCTGCTACGTTACTTCACCACCTCCTGTGTTACTTAAACACCTGCTAAGTTACTGTGACCACCTGCTATGTTAATGTGGCTACGTGCTATGTTACTATGACTACCTGCTATGTTACTGTGGCTACCTGCTAAGTTACTGTGACCACCTGCTATGTTAATGTGGCTACCTGCTATGTTACTATGACTACCTGCTATGTTACTGTAACTACCTGCTGTGTTACTTGAAAACCTGTTAAGTTACTGTGACTACCTGCTAAGTTACTGTGACCGCCTGCTATGTTACTGTGGCTACCTGCTATGTTACTGTGACTACCTGCTATGTTACTGTGACTACCTGCTAAGTTACTGTGACCACCTGCTATATTACTGTGGCTACCTGCTATGTTACTGTGGCTATCTGCTATGTTACTGTGACTACCTGCTAAGTTACTGTGACTACCTGTTAAGTTACTGTGACCACCTGCTATGTTACTGTGACTACCTGCTATGTTACTATGACTACCTGCTATGTTACTGTGACTACCTGCTAAGTTACTGTGACCACCTGCTATGTTAATGTGGCTACCTGCTATGTTACTATGACTACCTGCTATGTTACTGTAACTACCTGCTGTGTTACTTGAAAACCTGTTAAGTTACTGTGACTACCTGCTAAGTTACTGTGACCACCTGCTATGTTACTGTGGCTACCTGCTATGTTACTGTGACTACCTGCTATGTTACTGTGACTACCTGCTAAGTTACTGTGACCACCTGTTATGTTACTGTGGCTACCTGCTATGTTACTGTGGCTACCTGCTATGTTACTGTGGCTACCTGCTATGTTACTGTGACTACCTGCTAAGTTACTGTGACCACCTGCTAAGTTACTGTGACTAACTGCTATGTTAATGTGGCTACCTGCTATGTTACTATGACTACCTGCTATGTTACTGTAACTACCTGCTGTGTTACTTGAAAACCTGTTAAGTTACTGTGACTACCTGCTATATTACTGTGACTACCTACTATGTTACTGTGGCTACCTGCTATGTTACTGTAACTACCTGTTATGTTACTGTGGCTACCTGCTATGTTACTGTGACCACCTGCTATGTTACTGTGACTACCTGCTATGTTACTGTGACCACCTGCTATGTTACTGTGACCACCTGCTATGTTACTGTGACCACCTGCTTTGTTACTGTGACTACCTGCTATGTTACTGTGACTACCTGCTATGTTACTTGAACACCTGCTATGTTACTGTGACTACCTGCTATGTTACTGTGACAACCTGCTATGTTACTGTGACCACCTGCTATGTTACTTGACCACCTGCTATGTTACTGTGACTACCTGCTATGTTACTTGACCACCTGCTATGTTACTGTGACTACCTACTATGTTACTTGACCACCTACTATGTTACTGTGACCACCTGCTATGTTACTGTGACCACCTGCTATGTTACTGTGACCACCTGATATGTTACTGTGACCACCTGCTATGTTACTGTGACCACCTGCTATGTTACTGTGACCACCTGCTATGTTACTGTGACTACCTGCTATGTTACTGTGACCACCTGCTATGTTACTGTGACTACCTGCTATGTTACTTGACCACCTGCTATGTTACTGTGACTACCTATTATGTTACTTGACCACCTGCTATGTTACTGTGACTACCTGCTATGTTACTTGACCACCTACTATGTTACTTGACCACCTGCTATGTTACTGTGACTACCTGCTATGTTATGTGACCACCTGCTATGTTACTGTGACTACCTGTTATGTTACTTGACCACTTGCTATGTTACTGTGACTACCTGCTATGTTACTGTGACTACCTGCTATGTTACTTGACCATTTGCTATGTTACTGTGACTACCTGCTATGTTACTGTGACTACCTGCTATGTTACTGTGACTACCTGCTATGTTACTTGACCACTTGCTATGTTACTGTGACTACCTGCTATGTTACTGTGACCGCCTGCTATGTTACTGGGACTACCTGCTATGTTACTGTGACTACCTGCTATGTTACTGTGACCACCTGCTATGTTACTGTGATTACCAGCTATGTTACTGTGACTACCTGCTATGTTACTGTGACCACCTGCTATGTTACCTGACCACCTGCTTGTTACTGTGACTATCTGCTATGTTACTTGACCACCTGCTATGTTACTGTGACTACCTGCTATGTTACTGTGACTACCTGCTATGTTACTTGACCACCTGCTATGTTACTGTGACTACCTGCTATGTTACTGTTGCTACCTGCTAAGTTACTGTGGCTACCTGTTAAGTTACTGTGACTACCTGCTATGTTACTGTGACCACCTGCTATGTTACTGTGACTACCTGCTATGTTACTGTGACCACCTGCTATGTTACTGGGACTACCTGCTATGTTACTGTGACTACCTGCTATGTTACTGTGACTACCTGCTATGTTACTGTGACTATCTGCTAAGTCACTGTGACTACCTGCTAGGTTACCATGACTACCTGCTACGTTACGATGGCTACCTGCTACGTTACGGTGACTACCTGCTACGTTACGGTGGCTACCTGCTATGCTATTGTGAATACCTGCTAGATTACTGTGATTACCTGCTATGTTACTGTGACTACCTGCTAGGTTACTGTGAACTGCTTGTGTGCGGTACATTGTTCTACTGTTGGGTTACAGCGAACTATCTGGGCGTTACAATGAAATATCTGAGCGGATACAGTGAAGCATCAGTGCTGTTTCAGCTACAGGCAGGGTTATCTGTTGGTTGGATTACCGTAAACTTCAGGTGAAGTTACAATGAGCTACAGGTGGGGTTACATTGCGTCTACGCATATAAAAACGTATTTAAGAGACATACAACCACATAAACGGATACGAAAAGTAAGACAACTGTCTGGTGGTTAACAAATGTAAAACTGAGAATATTATTCAAGAATAGGAATGAAGGGTGAATACCGAAGAAAATTATTTTTATAAAAAACAACAACCGGTAATCTAATTTATAAATATAAGAATTGAAAGATGTGGAGAAACTAATTTTACCAAATAACAATAAAAGAAAGGGAAAAATAGAAACATAATCATGCGTATGTACGTAGTGAACTATGCGAACAAACTAAAACAACCAGTTCCGGCCTCAGAGTTCTGTTTTTATCTTTTACAAACACCATAATTTCCTTTTTTATCCTAATAATTTTATCTAGGAAATTAGCACACAAGAAAAGTGATGCCGACTGGTTCTGCTACACGATACAGCAACTGGCACGCCATTCTGATACCACCGGAAGTCAGTATTGACACGGCAGATTGGACGCTGCAGTATTGATGTTGACAGTTGTCAGTTCTGTGATGTCAGTTGATGTATTTCAGTTGCCAGACAGTTCCAACGAGTTCAAGAAGCTTTTTTTTTTTGCAGACGAATGTAATTATTAACCTAGGAATTGTGTCCATTTTCGTGCTCAAAGCAGAATAATTCAAGTTTGCTTTCAGTGATAACATTTGATAAAGAAAACACATAAAGGTTAGCCTGTTTGAACAAATAATCCAGACTGCTTTGTTGAAGGCATTGTTTCTTTTTGTAAGGGCAAGCAGGGTGTAGAAATATGAAGGTCAAGCAACACAGACACGCAGGAAAATAAAGTTAGTTGCGTGGTCTTCACAGGGCATTGCAGTCAACTCCAGTGTGTACTGGCTATTTGGTTTCTGCTAGGTAATTATACGTTCCGTAGTTTTCATTGCTTTCTAAACGGCCGACGCCTCATACCATCGAAATAAACGTAAAGTGATCTGCTTCCAAATCGTCTACAGCTAATTTCGAACTCTCGTCTCGGTATGACATGGTATGCTAAAACTGTTTTTGTTTATCCCCTAAGCTACAGACGCAGACCAGAAATCCAAACACAAGCGAAGTTGAACTGAATTGAGTCTAGAACAGTGGTTCTCAACCGGTGGGGAATTCCTCCTTAGAGGGGAATTTTAGGGTTTCCCGGGGGGAGGGGGGGGGGGAAGGGGGAAGGGGGTATTAAAATTATCTCATGATCGCGTTAATACATGAACCGATTACTTGATATTGTTTTCCCTCCATACTTTAAGGTTCTGTACTTTTCGCCCTTGACAAATTCGTTTTATAACGTAAGTAGACCCACAAATCACTTGTTATGTAGACGTCTAGACTTGTTCTAGTATGTGTTATTAAATTTAGCTTCCATTTTTGCGTATACTATGAAAGGGGGGGATTTATAGGGAGGAAATATGAAAGGGGGGATGACGTTCTGAACATATGGTGAAGGGGTGCATGGGGCAAAAAAGGTTGAGAACCACTGGTCTAGAAACAAAATCACAGCACTCAGTATATTCTCATAGTGCTTCTTCCTCATCTTCAACAGTCAGCGAAGAGTCATATTACTAACGGTACCAATTACAGTCTGGTTATGTATCCTCTGGTCACTCCCTTCCGCACCATTATCTCCAGGCGATGATAATTTATCTGTTCTTCCACACTACATCTAACTCTTGGGTTTTCTGACTAGGTCTTCCTATTTATACACCATCCAGCCGTGCAGACCCAGCCAACCTGCCCGCCTGCTCGTTCCCCTCCACACCAGCATGTCCTGGGGAAAAAGTCCAAGAGATGTAATTATCTGCGGCTTGTGATTTAAAGCATACCACTCTGCTCGAAGAATTCAATGTATAGTACAGTATTTGACGCATTTCATTATGTTTAAATCGTTATAGCATTTCGTGAGCCATGGGACAGCCGTGGCTTGCAGTCGTGTCTGCAACCCAGGTGACCATGTAACATTATATGAGCTCTGAGATCTCAGTGGGACAAGGTTTGAAGATGGTAAAGGAGTGGTTCATGCAGTGAAGAAATGGCTACACAATCAAGACAAAAGGAATGCATGCACATGTTTCGCGCTGGCATAAATCCGTACAGGTTGATGGGGATTATGTTCTTCTTCTTATTTCGTTCGCCTGAAATATATTTATAACTGCAATTTTGTCTCTTGTATGAATCTAACAGTCATTTTTAGTTCACTCAGCGGTCCATAGAGTTTATCTTCCACTGTTGTCTCTCTAGGCCAGAAGGTTCGCCTGGATATGTTGTAGTTTGGGCAATCCTGGAGTATGTGCTCAGCTGTCTGCGACGCCAAACCACATGTGCACATGGCTGAGTCACCAATCTTGAATTTTGTATACATGTGGTTGCGTAATCTACTGTGTCCTGTTCTGAGGCGCAGAAGAATGACCTGTTCTGGTCTATCCATAACGTGGTAGTCGTCTTGAGTAGGGTTTGGTGGCCTTCTGACTGATTTGATCATTCTTTTCTTTTGGTGGTATGTAATGGGATAATGTTGAATAATAACGATGTTTACATGACATATGCAAATACATCGTTGTTAGGAAGACGGCACAGAAGCTCAGTTGTAAAAGACGTCAGTTAAGAAAATATGGAGCCGATGGTGTGCAAACACTTAGAAATGGATATATTGAAGGAAGTCAGCAGAGTTATACAGTGGCATCTACAGCAGTATTGATTGCCGCAGCAGGAATAACACTTAGAATACTCACCACAGTGCACGAACTCGGTAACACCGACGATGATTCAAATAAATGTATATCAAAATCACAAATGGCATCAATGTGTCTTTTGTGGGTATGTCCTCTAGCTTGATATGTAGCTCACCATAGACTTATGTGGCAGCTCTTTTCAGTGTCCAGCTGCCGAGAGATATTTAACTGTGCAACGTGCACACGAGTCTTCTCAATTTTCCGCCCTTATCTGAGGCTAGAAGGGCTATTGTTCCGGGATCATGGAGAAGGATACGAATCTTTGGTTTCTAATTATCATCACTTGATCCGTGAAGTGGCGTCTTGAGTTAGGAGTAGAACGGAGCACTCATGGGTTACACCCGTGTGCCGTGTTGTTGATCCGTCGACTAAACTAAACTAAACTAAACTAAACTAAACTATGTTTCTCCACATTTCTCGGTTTGTGTATTCTAAATCAAATCTATCCATGATATTCCTACATGCCATCGTCTTAGCCAGTGGAGCAAAAGGTCTCTCGAACTACCTCTGCGCCGTCTTTCCATTCGGAATTGTTCTCTCATGCCCCTCTTCTCATTATATGACCCAAGAACATAATTATGACTTTATATAGTTGTCTATGATCGTAATTTGTGGAGAGACATGATCGGCCACGCCAGCCAGCAAGGCACTGGATGATGATGGCGATGCTCTGCTTTCATTATCCTCTTACAGCCAATAGTGGTTAGTTATACTGGCCGTCAAGGATATTCGCAACTTTCGTCTCAGAAACCACATCTCCGCTCCAGGTTCTCACTGAAAATTTTCACACAATCCCAAAGTGATGTCCTCAAGTTCGGTGCGGACATCATACTAACAAGCCACTCCGTCTCTCGATCTTTTCTCTGAAAGAGCTTTACAACTAACACCGTATGTTAAATATATGTTTATATTTCAATAAATGTCTCAGTGTTAAAGAGTTATTTGTCCAAGATCGTTGACATGCCATACAATGTTCTTCATCGATTGTAAAAGTACTCTATTATGGAAATATAACAGTTTTGCTTATAAATAAAAGTAAAGGACTGTTGCGCACGAGTCGGACATTTACACGTGTTGGCATGACTATTGAACGCTAGTTTGTGACGTGCTCTTTAAGACAATGATTTGTTTTTTTTAGACCAGTGGTTCTCAACCTTTTTTGGCCCGTGCCCCCTTCACCATATTTTCAGAACGTCATTCCTCCCCCCTTTCATATTTCCTACCTAATAATCCCCCACCCCTACACAGTATACGTGAAATGGAAGGTAAGTGTAATAGCATATACTAAAACAAGTCTAGATATCCACATAAAACGTGATTTGTGGGTCTACTTACTTTATAAAATGAGTTTTAGAAGGATGAGACGTACATAACTGTAAAGTATGAAGGTAAAAACAATATCAAGTAATCGGTTCGTGTATTAACGCGATATTGAAATGGTCTTCATCCCCCCCCCCCCCTGGAAACCTTAAAATTCCCCCCTGGGGGGAATTCACCACCGGTTGAGAACCACTGGTTTAGACAATCGCTAACGGAATTTCGAGCGTGGCCGTCGCCGTATGGGGTTGAAAAACAAAGGTATAAACAGGAAGCAAGGACCACTTACTTCTGCTACGGTGATGTGAGGAGAAGAGCGCAAACCCTGACTGCGTAGGGCCAAAGAAGAAAATGAATAAAGAGAAAGAACCTCTCACCGTCCTCGGTTAACAAGAATAGAAAAGAATTAAGGTTTAAGAAGATCCCAGGGTGGGCCGACAGGGGATTAGAACAATATTCTCCAATCCCAGACAAAGAATTACTCCAAGGGCTGTTCTAACACCAATGACTATAACACTAGAGTCTATCAACTAAACAACAAAGTAAGGGTAACACAAGCATCATTTGTTTATTACACTTCTAAACTTCACAATAATATACAGACATGTAGCATCAACAAAGAAATTAGGATACAGCAAAATTCAAACAGCAAAGACACTAACCTAACAAACCAAATTCCTAAGTGTAGCAAAAACTTCTGATCCAGTAAAAGCTACAAATCTACCAAACACTAATCCACCAACAACTGATCCACTAAAACTAATTTAACAAAAACTTCTAGTCCACCAAAAACTAATTTACCAAAAACTTCCAGTCTACTAAAAAACCCAGGAAAATCTAAAATCTAAAACTAGAATTCTGGCTTTTCCTGTAGATAAAATAAAAACCAACAAAGATATTAGACAAAGACAAGTCAAACATCTCAACATGATGGCCCAACAAGACAACAACAACACCCAGTCTCTCTACGTAAGACAGACAACACTCTTGTACTTGTGACGAATAGACACAAGACGCAACATCCTGACACATTCATTAGATTCACTTACATCACGAGCAAACACAACATCTCAACACTGACCTGGCCAACATACATCAGACATTGTAGACAAACCCAATATCTAATTATTAACCATCAAAGACTCATTATTTGCATCAACACATGGACAACCACTACAACACTGGTGTATGTAAACAATGTCTTCGTGGCACAAACATAGACATGGACTGTGTAAATTCACACCAACCACATGATGCTTCAACTGGACAACAATGACATGAATAGGTTATAGGATGTGCTCCACATAAAATATAAATGACAGGGAGCACCTATTCAATAGCCTCCAATGTTTTTCTACACATTCACCTGACAACCTCAATCCCACACCACAACCTCTTTCGCTGCTTCAACAAGCTTTTGGTTTCAGGGGGTAAACCCCTCATCTCTATCTTACTCAGTCTCACTCTCTCACTCACACAAGTTAACACTTTATACACATGGACATCTTCTGCTTGTAGTTTTGTCAACTCTTCAGCTGAATATGATGGTAATGATAACAGTGGCACATTACCTACCGGGTTATTCTGACTATCTACATCTACAATCTCTCCTATCCTAGCAGTTCTTAAGTTTGGACTAACTGGTGTAGCAGCTATGTGACTGATTGGAATGTCACCTTCTTCATCTGATCTTCCTGGGGCTTCAAAAGGGTAGCGGGACAAATAATCAGCATTTCCATTAGCACGACCTGGTTTGTGCTTAATGGTGTAGTCAAACATTGACATCTGTGCTATCCATCTCTGCTCAATGGCACCCAGTTTTGCCTTTTGCCACAAAGCTAAATTCCTACTATCTGTAAAAACTTCTACTTTAGTACCTAAAAGATAACTTCTAAACTTCTCAGTCATAGCCCACTTCAATGCAAGTAACTCAAGCTTAGAACTGCTTTTAGCGTTTCGTTCTGAGGGGCGGAGTGTGCGGCTAGCGTAAGCTAAGACTCTTTTCTTACCATCTTGAATTTGTGAGAGGACAGCACCTAAACCCTGGTATGAGGCATCTACCTCCAATATGAACTGTAATGAGAAGTCTGGGAAGCCTAAAAGGGGTGTTGATGTCAGAGCCTCTTTTAATCGATTAAACGCCTCGTCACACTCTGGAGTCCACAACCGCCCTATGGGTCCTTTCTTCTTCTTAGTATCACCGGTTTGCTGCTGGTTGAGTTGGCCCACCAGCTCATGTAGTGGTCTTGCAATATTAGCAAACTTTGAGACAAACCGTCTATAATAACTGGTTAACCCTAGAAATGACCTAAGTTCTGTCTGAGTTCTGGGCACAGGTGCTTCTTTTATGGCTGCAACTTTATCATCCATGGTTCCAATGCCTTCTTCTGAAATGGTGTGCCCTAAAAACTCAACCTTTTTCTGACAAAAGTTACACTTTTCAGGATTTAGTTTTAGCCCAATGGACTGCAGTCTCTCAAATACTTTCTCAAGCCTACTCAGATGCTCTGAAAAATCCCCAGAATACACCAAAATGTCATCAAGGTATACCAACAAAATCTGAAAAAAATAGTCATTCAGAGAGCATTGCATTAACCTCTGGAAGCTGCTCGCGGAGTTTGCAAGTCCCATTGGCATACGCGTATACTCATACAAACCAAACGGGGTGGTAAAAGCAGTCTTCTCTTGATCCTCTGGCTTCATGGCCACCTGGTAATACCCACTTGCAAGATCTAAAGTTGAAAACAATTTGGCACCCCCTAGGGCATCTAGATACTCATCTACTCTAGGGAGAGGGTATGTATCTTTCTTTGTCCTAACGTTTACAGCCCGATAATCGACACATAGCCTAAGTCTACCATCCTTTTTTCTCACGAGGACCACCGGAGAAGCCCAAGGACTGGAACTTTCCTTAATTATCTGACTATCTAATAAACCTTGGAGATGATCTTGTACTTCTCTATAAAATGCTGGGGGAATTCTCCTATAAGGCTGCTTAATGGGGGTCTCATCTGTCAACTGGATGCTATGGGTTACTCTATCTGTATAGCCTATGTCAGTATCTCCCTTGGCAAAAAGACTATCATACCTAACTAATAACTCCTCTAACTTCTTCCTATCTCTATCACTACCCTCAAAACCGCTCAAATCTACAGGGCACCTAACATCATCTTTCTCTCCGGCATAAGGCCGTGTTGAAACCTCAACCTCCTGAGCACTTACCATTTTGAAATGGTTGGTCAAATCTACAGTAGCATCTGAAATATCCCCAACTTGAGTACCCTTCGACAAGGATATATCTTCATCCCCCAGATTGACCACTTGGACTTGGCATACGCCCCGTCTCAAGGTAGTCAAAGTGTGGGAGAAAAGCAAACCCTTGTGCTCCAAGTCTCGAGTTGGGCTGAAAATGACATGCATATTTTCACGCACAAATCTTACACATTTTACACTAACTGCAGTGATGGAGCGGGCAGGTACGCAAACTCTATTGTCAACAAACACTTTAACTCCGTCCAGTCCGACTCCAGGAATCTCCTCCGCTGTGCTGCTCCAATTAAGAAACCTACACAGATTCGGCACTGACTGTAAAATGTTCGTGCCAATAATGCCAGGCACTCTTCTCTCCCCATTGTCCATGTCTTTGGTGACAAACACCCCACAGTCCTTCACTTGTGTCCCACCCAACACAATGTCACACATGAAGTACCCCACATATGGAATCATTACGCCATTTGCGGCCGTCAACCTAACGAATTGTCCTTCCTTTAGAACAAAGTCTTGGAACATGCCCTTGAAACAGGCCTCAGTAATGGTGGAAACCTGAGAACCTGTATCGATGACACACTGGACACTCTTGCCACCTATTAAAACAGTCTCTTCGGGCCTACCACCCACAATTTTAATGTCCGAGCCATGACGCTCCCCTTCTAATACCTGGCTCCCAGCCTTAGAGGGGTCCCGTTTAATGCTTGTCTGCACTCGCGTCTCAAGTGACCAACCCGATTGCATCGCCAGCAACGTGGCACTTGATGTTGTTGATCGCTGGTGGTGAGTCTGTTCAGCCTGGCACCAATCTCAGACATCTCCCTCTGAAGAAAGTCAATTTCACCCTGCCTGGAAGTAAACTCAGTTCTTGGTGGTACTCGAGCTGGCTCAGTATGTGCAGGCCTACATTTTACCGTTTGTGGGACTACCTCAGCCTGCACCGGCCCGTACCGCCCCTGCTGAAACTCAACTTTCACCGCTGAAGGTACGCTTGACTGAATTTCCCCAGTGTTCTCATTTCTGGCTCTCACCTCTACCTCTCTGATTTCAGCCCCCTGTGGGGCCCGCACACCTTCCCATGTTTGTGCGCACTCCCTGACTTGAAGAAAAGTCACAGATGAATCTTGTGCGATCTTTTCTTTTAGGACAGTTTGGGTGAAACTGTCCCTTATGCCAGCCACAAACTGGTCTCGAAGGGCCTCCCCATCCAACACAGGGACACCTTGCGTTTCCTGGGCCTTCACTACCCTCTTGAACTCATCGTTGACCCTATGGGAGAAGTCATGGACTGTCTCCCCAGCTCGCTGGCGTATTGTGAATAACGTTGCCAGGAGCTCCCGTAGACTTTTCTTCTCACCATATATCTTCAGCAAGGCCTGTAGCATGGCCTTGGCATCTTCCTCAGAAGCATGGAGTTCCAACTCCCTCCTGACAGGACTGGTTATGCTGTCGAAAATAACATCCACCTTATCGACAGTCTCTAACATGCCAGCCCTCCAAGCTGACCTCACCTCCCTGACGTACTCTTCTACCGATGGCCCACCTTTCTCCCCAAAACACCGAACAGGCTTTCTGGTTGGTACTACAACATACCTCAAAGCCTCAGTGAGCTCGCGTGGTGGAGCGTCCACTGGGCGGGGATCTTCGGTTCCCATCGTAGAAACTGGCGGAGACTCATCTTCTTCAACTCTCACTGCCGCACGAGTACTTCTGGTCTCCATCTTAAGGACAAGATACTATGCTACGGGTGGTTCTGCAATGGAGCCTAACTAGCTAACCTGGGTTTTGCTATCTCTAGAAGACTATTACCAACTATACCAAAAATGAACCGACAAAGAAACCAACTAAAGACCTCAACTAAAACACTCATTTGGTACCAAAACAATCCTACCAGAATAATTCTAAGGCTGTCACTGATCCTGGCAGGCTCGCCACTTGAAAAACAAAGGTATAAACAGGAAGCAAGGACCACTTACTTCTGCTACGGTGCTAAGAGGTAAAAAGTAGTTCTGACTTCGTTATGGCCAAAGAAGAAAAATAGTGAAAAGAGAGAACCTCACACCGCCTCAACCAACAAAAAAAAAGAGGATAGTAATTAGATAAGAAGATATACGAGACCTCAGGCAGGGGCCTCAACTCTGGACTGACTGTCATATTTGAGACCCAGACATTGGATTAAGGTGTTAGATTGTGGTAGAAATAGCTACTGTAAAAACTAAAAGAGACTAAACAAACGAATCAAAAACAGTACGAAAATAGCTCTTTATTTATCAACTGCTACAAATTCTGGTGACAATTTGTGTTCAAACACATTGAATAAAGCATTCAATAAGGGATGTTCAATTACAGATACAACAGACAACTGTATATATCAAACAACAACAGTGGGTAACACCCAACCAATCAACACCACTTAAGACAACAGGGTACACCAAGTACCACAACACAGGTGCTCCAAGCAATAGCTGGTTAGACTGACATAATAAAGAACCTTGACACAAGCAACACTGCACAGACAATAAGGCACTACAAAAACATAGGTTACACAATATAAACCCCAAGACACGACATAAACAAAGAGTTGTGACACAATTTACTATCCCACCAAGAACCCAGGCCTGCTGACACTAACTAGTCAGCCGCTCCTGTAACGATGGAAAACACAATCTATGATTATCATGGTAAAGGCAACATATTAAACACATGAAGCAATGAGCACATGCAATATAACATTTGAATTAACCTACATATAACAAATGTCTTCCATCAAATTATCCACTTTGCTATTCCCTCTAGTTGTACTACTGCTATCATGAGACTACATCTCTAATGGTTAAATGCAGCAATCAATGCTGCATCATCAGATCACCTACTATTGTCTTCTCCAGTTGTGCCACTGCTGTCATGAGATTACACTTGATATTGCTAGGATAGAACACCTAATGCAACAACCTCAGCCTGCTCCACCTCCCCATACAGCCCAGCATTCACTTACATAATGTCTTCAGTTCAGGGAGGTCATTACCTACAGGTCTCTGGTCCAACACAACTTATCCCCAACAGCACAGGCTGACAATACCCCCCATAAATGCCAATGTTACACAGCAACACTAATCAACTTGTCAAAATCAACACCGAACACAACTCAGCTACACCGGTGTACAACAACTCTAACAGGACAACACCATTTGAACATGTACATAGGGGACATAAATACAGTCCAATGCACCAACAGCAATCAAGCAGACATAGGATATGCAATTCAACATGACATCACCAGGACACACACCTTTGTACTGATGACAGCTAGACAACATCAACATACCAGAGGTAGTTCTACACACGACACCAGCAACAATCAGGACACAGGCTATAACCTAAGTCACCGACAACAACTCAGACATATAACATACATTGCGACATAAAACCATCACAATCATCAAATGATCACTCTCACCATAGCTATCACTACAATCATAATACCCAATGCACCACCTTTCCCCCATCTTCTGTCATTTAAATACCTAAACTTATGAGGATGCCATATGATATAGGACACACTGCTCCTGCAATGTCCATGTTTTGATAAAGGATATCAACAACAATATGACATCACACACATTACCGCATGATATTATAAATTAATAACCAACAGGCAAAACATGTTCAACCGTGAAAAGCAATGGACACATATACCCAGTGGAATTACCATATTTGTAGAATGTGGCAATGTAACATTTGCACATAAAAGAATCACAACATTCACAGAAAGTTGAAGATAGACATGTATTACACAGGAACTCAACCGAGGAACTCTGAGGCTACTAAGACAGTTCATAAAATAAATACACCATAGTATCAAGTAAGAGTGCATCATCCATATGAGACAGGATCAAAGCATAACCATGTTCATGGGCAGAAACAGAACATCAGCACTAATATAACAACCAGTATGCTATATATATTATGTCATAACCATGTTCATTGGCAGAAACAAAATATCAGCACTAGTATAACAACCATTGTACTATATATATTATGTCCTTATTATTACACACTAATGCCAACTACACCAGTGTACTTTTATCTGTGAGTGGACAGCAAATGTGCAGTTATGCCCTCTATTTCCCATCATTCTTCCTACGATACACCGGTTATACATTTTCTTCTCTTACGCTTCGTGTCGCATCGCAAGTGCCTATATCTTTGCGAAAGGTGGTACGTAGCAATAAATCACACCCTTCCCCTGGTACAACAAACACCCTGTTTTACTATACATAAAACTCCCAGTTAGATACACTAGCACAAACACTACTGCATTCTGGTAGCAGATGTGACACCAGACTTCAATGCTAAATGAGAAACCCCTTTACCAATATCAGTTCCAGATGCACCTGCCTGTTCTCCCTCAGTAAAGCCACACTTCATTCGCAGTTACGATTACACAATGATTGCTGATACACACCCCGCGTATTAAGATGTATTATTTCCTTCGCCTAGTGGCTATCTGCATGGCGTCCCTACAATTCAACACATTATCTCCTACACTTCTATTTATTACCTACATGTCCTAACTACATAGCTTAACCATTAACCCATCATTCCCACATATAACATGTAAGTACCCTTCCCTGCTTTACACATGTTATAAATATTACACATATATTATGGTTATTTTCCCCTACTCGTTGTTGCTTTGGAGTGTTCATACCCAACACGTGACCAAACATCCAATGTGATGCTCACCATAATCACAGAATAATCCTGTAAACATATCTTGCTGCTGTATACACATACACATATGATTCTCACCACTCTGTTGTTAAGTAACCTTCATTTCTAGCAACCTCACAAGCACTTACTGCCTTCCATGCCAACATGGCCTGCATGGCACCACGTGGCATTATTTCAGTCTTTACTATAAACTAATTTATGACCCCACACATTGTATATTTTGTTGGGAATTATTTTACATGGTTATCCTATGGCATTAATGTGTTACTGGCTAAATAGATATGTGGGAGATTCACCAAAATATACAATGTGTGGGGTCATAAATTAGTTTATAGTAAAGACTGAAATAATGCCACGTGGTGCCATGCAGGCCATGTTGGCATGGAAGGCAGTAAGTGCTTGTGAGGTTGCTAGAAATGAAGGTTACTTAACAACAGAGTGGTGAGAATCATATGTGTATGTGTATACAGCAGCAAGATATGTTTACAGGATTATTCTGTGATTATGGTGAGCATCACATTGGATGTTTGGTCACGTGTTGGGTATGAACACTCCAAAGCAACAACGAGTAGGGGAAAATAACCATAATATATGTGTAATATTTATAACATGTGTAAAGCAGGGAAGGGTACTTACATGTTATATGTGGGAATGATGGGTTAATGGTTAAGCTATGTAGTTAGGACATGTAGGTAATAAATAGAAGTGTAGGAGATAATGTGTTGAATTGTAGGGACGCCATGCAGATAGCCACTAGGCGTAGGAAATAATACATCTTAATACGCGGGGTGTGTATCAGCAATCATTGTGTAATCGTAACTGCGAATGAAGTGTGGCTTTACTGAGGGAGAACAGGCAGGTGCATCTGGAACTGATATTGGTAAAGGGGTTTCTCATTTAGCATTGAAGTCTGGTGTCACATCTGCTACCAGAATGCGGTAGTGTTTGTGCTAGTGTATCTAACTGGGAGTTTTATGTATAGTAAAACAGGGTGTTTGTTGTACCAGGGGAAGGGTGTGATTTATTGCTACGTACCACCTTTCGCAAAGATATAGGCACTTGCGATGCGACACGAAGCGTAAGAGAAGAAAATGTATAACCGGTGTATCGTAGGAAGAATGATGGGAAATAGAGGGCATAACTGCACATTTGCTGTCCACTCACAGATAAAAGTACACTGGTGTAATTGGCATTAGTGTGTAATAATAAGGACATAATATATATAGTACAATGGTTGTTATACTAGTGCTGATATTTTGTTTCTGCCAATGAACATGGTTATGACATAATATATATAGCATACTGGTTGTTATATTAGTGCTGATGTTCTGTTTCTGCCCATGAACATGGTTATGCTTTGATCCTGTCTCATATGGATGATGCACTCTTACTTGATACTATGGTGTATTTATTTTATGAACTGTCTTAGTAGCCTCAGAGTTCCTCGGTTGAGTTCCTGTGTAATACATGTCTATCTTCAACTTTCTGTGAATGTTGTGATTCTTTTATGTGCAAATGTTACATTGCCACATTCTACAAATATGGTAATTCCACTGGGTATATGTGTCCATTGCTTTTCACGGTTGAACATGTTTTGCCTGTTGGTTATTAATTTATAATATCATGCGGTAATGTGTGTGATGTCATATTGTTGTTGATATCCTTTATCAAAACATGGACATTGCAGGAGCAGTGTGTCCTATATCATATGGCATCCTCATAAGTTTAGGTATTTAAATGACAGAAGATGGGGGAAAGGTGGTGCATTGGGTATTATGATTGTAGTGATAGCTATGGTGAGAGTGATCATTTGATGATTGTGATGGTTTTATGTCGCAATGTATGTTATATGTCTGAGTTGTTGTCGGTGACTTAGGTTATAGCCTGTGTCCTGATTGTTGCTGGTGTCGTGTGTAGAACTACCTCTGGTATGTTGATGTTGTCTAGCTGTCATCAGTACAAAGGTGTGTGTCCTGGTGATGTCATGTTGAATTGCATATCCTATGTCTGCTTGATTGCTGTTGGTGCATTGGACTGTATTTATGTCCCCTATGTACATGTTCAAATGGTGTTGTCCTGTTAGAGTTGTTGTACACCGGTGTAGCTGAGTTGTGTTCGGTGTTGATTTTGACAAGTTGATTAGTGTTGCTGTGTAACATTGGCATTTATGGGGGGTATTGTCAGCCTGTGCTGTTGGGGATAAGTTGTGTTGGACCAGAGACCTGTAGGTAATGACCTCCCTGAACTGAAGACATTATGTAAGTGAATGCTGGGCTGTATGGGGAGGTGGAGCAGGCTGAGGTTGTTGCATTAGGTGTTCTATCCTAGCAATATCAAGTGTAATCTCATGACAGCAGTGGCACAACTGGAGAAGACAATAGTAGGTGATCTGATGATGCAGCATTGATTGCTGCATTTAACCATTAGAGATGTAGTCTCATGATAGCAGTAGTACAACTAGAGGGAATAGCAAAGTGGATAATTTGATGGAAGACATTTGTTATATGTAGGTTAATTCAAATGTTATATTGCATGTGCTCATTGCTTCATGTGTTTAATATGTTGCCTTTACCATGATAATCATAGATTGTGTTTTCCATCGTTACAGGAGCGGCTGACTAGTTAGTGTCAGCAGGCCTGGGTTCTTGGTGGGATAGTAAATTGTGTCACAACTCTTTGTTTATGTCGTGTCTTGGGGTTTATATTGTGTAACCTATGTTTTTGTAGTGCCTTATTGTCTGTGCAGTGTTGCTTGTGTCAAGGTTCTTTATTATGTCAGTCTAACCAGCTATTGCTTGGAGCACCTGTGTTGTGGTACTTGGTGTACCCTGTTGTCTTAAGTGGTGTTGATTGGTTGGGTGTTACCCACTGTTGTTGTTTGATATATACAGTTGTCTGTTGTATCTGTAATTGAACATCCCTTATTGAATGCTTTATTCAATGTGTTTGAACACAAATTGTCACCAGAATTTGTAGCAGTTGATAAATAAAGAGCTATTTTCGTACTGTTTTTGATTCGTTTGTTTAGTCTCTTTTAGTTTTTACAGTAGCTATTTCTACCACAATCTAACACCTTAATCCAATGTCTGGGTCTCAAATATGACAGTCAGTCCAGAGTTGAGGCCCCTGCCTGAGGTCTCGTATATCTTCTTATCTAATTACTATCCTCTTTTTTTTTGTTGGTTGAGGCGGTGTGAGGTTCTCTCTTTTCACTATTTTTCTTCTTTGGCCATAACGAAGTCAGAACTACTCTTTACCTCTTAGCACCGTAGTGAAGGAAGCATCAGTCTTATGATTGTCTCCCTTTGTCTTTTACCATCGACTACAGGGTATTTGTCGGCTCAAGGATATGGACCAGTTATACAAGATACTCGACCTGGGTTTGCCATAGTAAATCCCTGGATACAGGAATCATATTCATCTCTGGTGTGGTTAGAAATGAACAAGCAGGCAGATGGGCTGGTGCTGCATCATTGAGAGTGATGTGATGTATGATAAGGTAGTTGTGATGAAGGCCCTCCATATTGAATAGATATCCTCTTACTAGAGAGAGAGAGAGAGTAAATTGAAGTACTTGAATATCACATTTGACAGGTGTGTCTTTTAAAGATCATGTGGAGGCTTTGGTTGTGAACGCTGGTAGGGGACTTAATGCTTTGAGGGTGATGGCAGCAGCCGGGGTAGAGCAGAGGATGCTTTACAGGCTCTTTCAGCAATTAATAATTTCTGTCATCGAGTATGGTTTGGGGCCCCTGACAGTATCAAAGAGCCAGCTTGAAAGGTTGGAGCGCATGCAAAATGAGGTCATGCTAGTGATTCTGGAGTGCACAAAGGACACACCAATTATATGCATGAGGTACATCCTGTCGCTACGAACAATGGCGGATAGGCATATGGTCCTTCAGGCCAAATGGTACCTGAGAGTTGCTGCAGATATGGATCACCCGCTGCATGCAGCCATGGATATGGTCAAGGGTCATAGACTAAGACGAGGTAGG
The DNA here is from genome assembly GCA_963921405.1 of Cepaea hortensis. Classification (NCBI taxonomy): domain Eukaryota; kingdom Metazoa; phylum Mollusca; class Gastropoda; order Stylommatophora; family Helicidae; genus Cepaea; species Cepaea hortensis. The sequence goes on from OY992878.1 coordinate 127,303,626, forward strand.
TTCTGGATAGCACAGGCAGAACTTTCTATACGTTAGTTTGTGATCTAGAGACCATCAATCGTGAAAAAGAGTGGGTTGAAGTACCTGCAGACAGGACGGACTGGCACAATGTATTAGTAATGCTGGGTCGTGACTGCAGAGAATGGGCAGCGGGTCGCACAGAGTTTGGGGTGCAACAACTGTTCCAGAGTAATACAGATCAAGGTGACATAGTAATCTATATTGATGGGTTAGTGGTGAGAAACAGACGGAGTGGTTTGGGTTTCACTGCGAAGGTAATAGACGATTCTTGAAAAAGGAGAGTGTAGCATATGAGGAGGGAGAGGTGGTGGCGCGCCTGTGGGACCAGGTAGAGAATGTGGAGAAATAGATTGAGAACCTATATATGGAAAGGATGACATTGCGGGGTATTGGCAGGGGTTCTGGTAGAATCTCAAAACTGAGAGGGAAGACCAAAAGAACTTTCAATCAGATAGCGGTGGGAACGATTAGTAGTGTGACTCTTCGCTGGCTGTTGAACGAGGGGACGGATTGGGGTTGATCACATCGTCCTGCAAATAAAATGCAACATGGGTTGCCAAGGCAACCGTTGAATTGTATTCAGCCCGATTAAAGTGTAAAAAATAGGGCGTTGAGGTGATCGTTACAATGTGATTATTACGATCTAGTTACAACTTGTCTTTTCAAAATGTTACAAGGGCCCTTTTCCACGTCATAGTATATGGTGCTGTTCTCTTCCGCCTGGAATCTCCCAGTGAAGCAAATGCCCTACATCAACTCTCACTCAGCCCTTTATAGACTTGTTCATGATTGGTGGCATTTTACTGCAATGTTTTCTACGCGAGGAGGTCGCAAATCTCGTGCTAACCCTATCTATCTTTTCTTACGACATGCTTGCTAGGTTGTAGTGTTCAATTGTTTTTTTGCGCTCGCTCGCTTTGAACTCAAACGTAGTCCATACAGACTACTTCTAGTAGTGCTGGGCTTGTGTGTGGATTAGCTTTCTCTGTTAACAGTGTCTCTCGTCATCAGGCGAACCCCCTCCGACTTCAGAGGTACTTGTAATTTACATCCTCAAGTCAAGGACGAGAGGTTAACATGTTAGTCCAACTGTCCGATGTAGGGATTGAACCCCTTACATCGGCATCAGCACACCGGATGTTGAAGAACATGCGTTCTTATCCATTCGGCTATGCTGACCTCCGTAGTGTTAATATTCTTTGCTTACCTCCTGGGCCTGGCTAAGACACAGACGGATATACTGCTAGCCCCATATTTCAAGACCAGTCGACACTTGGTGGGTGATATGTTCAATATCATACTGGCCGTAATTGCATCCCAGAAAGTGCCATGGTGCCATTGTTTAGGCTGGACAGACCTAAGAGCCCAGGACAATTTAAAACAAAAATCCCCGCCTCGACGGAGGAGATTCCAACGCATGATCACCGTGTGGGCAGGCAGGTTACTGGGTTTTCGTTGCCCAGTTTTGCTTTTACGCTCCTTTTGTGCGTGTTTCATTCCTGTGAGGATTACACTGACACTGGCATTATCCTCATCTCATTTATTCTAATACACACCAGAGCTGATGCAATCGTTTATCAATAACTTGCAGGCTATATTAAACTTTATTATTAGCCATATTTCCTGTGTGTTTCTATTTTCTCTGTTGATGTTTTGAAATTGTGCAAACGATGCCAATATGCATCTTTGGCTGAAAGTTTCGGTTTCCGGTTTCATTTGTTTTGACCTACGATCCAAGATGTAGTGTACATAAGATTAATAACGAGTGTGTTCTTGTGCACGTAATAACGGATACTGACAGAGGGGAAATAGAGAAGAAATAAAAATAGAGTAGAAACAGCCAACATTATTTTTATTTCATGAAAATCTAGAGAGATAAACAATATTGAGAATGAGGTCTATTGTGATTTCACCCTGGATAACTGGATCGTCAAGGCAGACGTCCCAGGTATTATGTTGAATGGATGTCCTCTTAGTCGAGAGAGTAAATTGAGGTACTTGGGTATCACCTTTGACAGGTGTTTGTCTTGTAAGGATCATGTGGAGGCTTTGGTGGTGAAGGCTGGTAGGGGACTTAATGCATTGAGGGCTATGGCAGCAACCGGGGTAGATCAGAGGATGCTGTACAGGCTCTTTCAGTAGTTAATAATTTATGTCATCGAGTATGGTTTGGGGCTGCTGACAGTATCAAAGAGCCAGCTTGAAAGGTTGCAGCGCATACAGAATGCTGCCATGCGGTTAATCCTTGGGTGCACAAAGGACACACCAATTATATGCATGAGGCATATCCTGGCGCTACCAACAATGACGGATAGGCATGGGGTCCTTCAGGCCAAATGGTACCTGAGAGTTTCCGCAGACAGGGATCACCCGCTGCATGCAGCAATGGGTATGGTCAAGGGTCATAGACTTAGACGAGGCAGGTCCTGGATGGCAAAGGCAGAACTTTCTATACGTCAGGTGTGTGATCTAGAGACCATCAATCGTGAAAGAAAGCGGGTTGAAGTTCCGGAAGACATGACGGACTGGCACAATGTAATAATAACACTGGGTCGTGAGTGCAGAGAATGGGCAGCGGGCCAGAAAAGAGTTTGAAGTGTAACAGCTGATCCAGAGCAACACACATCAAGGTGACATAGTCATCTACACCGATGGGTCAGTGGTGAGAAACAGACGTAATGGCTGGAGCTTTATTGCAAAGACTAATGGGCGAGTCTTGAAAAAGGAGAGTCTGGCATATGAGACTACGACCTCCAGCATGAGAATTGAGGTGGACGCAGTAACAGCGGCATTCCGGTGGCTAGAGATGACTACTGCAACACACGTTGTATTCATTACGGATTCAAAGAGTATGCTCAGCAAGGTGGAGAAAGGAATGTTTCGTGTGGAATGGCTCTCGTCGCTTCAGAGGTCACAGATTGTGAGAATTGTATGGATATTTTGCACTGGCCATGCGGGTGTACGGGGGAATGAACAGGCTGATAGGCTAGCAGGTAATGCACCTCTTGGTGGTATTTTGCCTATGGACAAGTAGGAGGTGGTCGTGCGCTTGTGGGACCAGGTGGAAAAGGCGGAGGAACAGACTGAGAACCCATATGTGGAAAGAATTAGATTTCGGGGGATCGACAGGGGTTCTGGAAGAATCTCAAACCTGAGAGGGAAGACCAGGAGAACTTTTAATCAGATAGCGGTGGGAACGATTAGTAGTATGACTCTTCGCTGGCTGTTGAACGAGGGGACGGAGCACGTATGGGAATGTCCTGAGTGCAGCGATGTCGGTTGTTAACTCAACTCAACTCAACAACCGTGATTTCATCTGGTAGAGCTATTTTTCCTTTCTTCATATGTTTGACAGCGTCAGCGACCTCTTCTTTTAGAATAGGTGGACGTTCTAAGTTACTTTCTTCTGTTAATTATTCCCTTTCTCCATCATATAATTCTCTTATATGCTCATTCCACCTCTTCATTATAGCACCTTCCTCCAATAATATCTTTTCTGTTTTTGATTTCAAACACCCTGTATTTATTCTTATGTTTCTTCACGTGAGCTGACTGATCTGTATGTGCGTAGTTTGCGTATCTTTATTGGAAGTTAATTCAATTTTTTTTTTTTTTCACTGCTCGTTTAACCAACTTTTTTTTGCCTTCACACATTTATCTCTTATTTCTTTATTTATTTATCTTAGCATATTCTTGTTTGTCACGTTTATTCTGTTTTTGTTTGTTTGTTTGTTTGTTGTTGTTGTTTGTTTGTTTTTTTTGTCCACCAGCACTAAGATTTCTTCATTCATCCACTTTTTCTTAGCTTTTAGGCTTCTCTCCGGTAATATTTCTTTGCTAGTTTGATGAATGGAGTCCCTTAACATTTCCTATTGTTCATTTATACTCGGTATTTTAGCTATTGCATTGTGCCTATTTTTCAGTCACTCTGTATTGTTCTTGAATTTCTTTATTTACGTTCAGAACCTCTTTATTAAGTCTCACGTTTTAACCATTTTCACCATCTCTTTAATCTTACTTTTATTTGTCCACATAGTGGTACATGATCATTATAACAGTCAGCACCAGGCATTGTCTTTACATTAATTAAAGAATTTCGAAATCTTTTATTAATAAGTATGTAGTCAATTTGATTGCGTATTTTCTTATCAGGGCTTTTCCATGTGTATTGTCGTCTTTTATGGTATTTAAACCACGTGTTTCCAATTATCAAATCATTCATTGATATTTGTCCACTCTATTAATTTCTCTCCTCTTTTATTTCTTGCATCTAGACCACAATTCCCCACTACTTATTCCATTTTTTTCCTTTTTCTTACTTTTACATTAACATCTCCAAGTATTATTTTTATTTCTTGTGATCCAATTTGAGCCATCGCCTTTGCTACTTCATCGTAAACGTGCTCTATTTCTTCATCACTACTGCTTGTTGTGGGTGCATATACTTGAAAAATATTTATATCTATTGGTTTGTCTTTGATTTTGACCATAATAACTCTATCTGAAATACACCAGTATCCATTAATTGACTTGGCTGTTTGTTTGTTTGTTTGTTTGTTTTTAGTCAAATATTATTCCTACACCTTTTTCGTGTGTATCCCCTCCATAATAAATTATTGTGTGTTTGTGAGCTATAATTTTTGCCCGATTCCTTCCATCTTATCTCACTTATGCCTAATATATTCATTTTCATGCTATCAGTCTCTCTTAGAACATTGTTCAACTTTCCCATCTCATTTAATGACCTAACAATCCATGTTTCTACTCTAAAATTATTTATTTTAGTTATAGTTTTGCCATCAGTAGCTGGAAGACTGTCTGGTGTCACCTGTGGCTCATGACTGTCCCTACCGGATGAGGATGTCCTAAGACAGCCATTAACGTCGTACACTATCTCTTAGTTGTATTTTGCCATGGAATCTTGGGAAGATAATGTGGTGGTTTTCCCCTGCCTTACACAATCACATGGTGGTCTTTTACCTCTGTCTTTGACAGCCCTTTCCGACTGTCAGGACAAATGAGTGCCCCGCTCTGCTCAGCTGCAGAGTTGTCAACTTACTCAGTTGGATACTCTGTCCCCAGAGCTGTGTTAGCCACACCGTGGTGTGTTTCCCATCCTCTTCCACTGGGAGGTGCAGTTGGGATTTTCCCTTCCTAAAGTTATGGTCTATGGTGGCCAAAACTCTCCAGTACTTTTAGAGGACTATATAGAGAACACATCTGTTTATAATTAATGTGGTCTTAGTGTGGATGTTATCATGAGGAAGCTTTTGGGGTTGAATAATATGTGAATGTCTGTTGATGTGTGAATATTGAAGTAGCCGAAAACAGAATCACCGTGAAATTACTTGGGATTACGAGTAAAAGTCATGCTCTTGAAAACTCGACAAAGTCAACATTACGGAATTCTTCTTGTTTCATTCAAACGATTTTGGCAACCCTTGATCCCGGCCAATCGTACCATATTTCGTAGTTGAATTTCCCCCGAACGTAGTATAAAAAAGGGGGATCCGTGCTAGTAGAAACTGATTTATCTTCCAGAGAAATGGCTTTCTGTGTTTTGTTAGACAACACATACCATCTGCTTTCTTCCATCACTAAATAGCAACTGACGAGGTTAGTAACCTATAACGAACAACTGTTACGTCATGCATAATTCGTACAGTCTATTACATTGAAAACAGAGTATAAAGGAGATTCCGTACCCTAAGAAGATGCAATCAGAATCAAGATTACAAGACCACATAAATAGTCTGAAAGAAGTGTGAATTGAACATATAATGAAAATTCGCACAAGTAAGACAGAGGTAATGACTATAACCAAAGGAGACAGCACAATAAACCTTCATCTAGAAGAACACCCCCTAAATCAAGTAAAGAGCTTCAAATACTAGAAATTATAATATCATCAAATGGCAGATCAGTAGACGAGATCGAAAACAGATGCAATAAGGCAAACCAACGCATTGGACAAATGGCACCAATACTAAAGAACAAACATGTATCAAAAGCCGCTAAGAAAACACTATACAACAAACATGTATCAATAGCCACTAAGAAGGCACTATACAACACAATCTTCCTACCAACTCTATGCTACCAATGTCAAACCCGGACAATGACAGAAAAAAAAAAGAAACGAAAAATCACAACAGAAATGAGATTCCTGAGAAGAATACTCAATATATCAAGAAGAAAGAAAATCAGAAATGAAGAAATCAGGACTAAAGTTGGGGTTATAGCAGCGCAAGATTTTATTAGAAGGCAGCAAGTCAAATGGTTTGGCCATGAAAGTAGGTTACAAACTAACAGTATACCACAACAAGCAATGATGTACAGACCAAATGGAAGCAGATGAAGAGTCCGACCACGTAAACGATGGATAGAGGGAATTATAGAGACAGTGTGAACTTCGATATATGAAGCCCATACACGGGCACTCTCCCGCTGTTTATGCTTCACCTCGACATACATTTATACAAGAGAAACCTGATGAGATGAGATGAGATGAAGAAGATGCACACTTTTGGAAAGAGATACACACTAGGACAGAATAGTTTCACATCACTATAATAAATTTCACGAATAATAGTAATCAAAAATGCATGTGACTCTTTTCCAGGCATCGTGCCAGCCCCATTATTCATAAACGAATTGGCACTCAATGGGTGATGTGGTCAAATATGACGCCGGCCACTTTAACTTCCATCAACATTTTGCGGTACCCACATTAGGCAGGCTCGACCTGGGAGCTTAGGTCAATTTTTAAAAAGAAACCGCGCCTCAATGAAGATTCGAACACATTGCCGCAGGACTGGCAGGTAAACGTCTTTCCCTTTCTGGGTAAAGGATACAAGGTTTTGCACGACAACATCTCGTTTCCACAGACATTATTTTGCCCGACAGAATATTGCTATTGTTGCTGTAAAAATATTAACATGTGCTTATTTTTGGAGAATGCCTGAATTGTCTCAGATAACGCATTATAATTTAATACGATGTCATACTGTCTATAGTGTCATTCATTGAGTATTAATATACTCAGATGTATTCTCGGTCTTTTGTTTTTATAGAATACCCGCCAGTTTTTCTTGTCACCGGGTTTAATTCTTGAAATCTCTCTGTACAAGAAATTTCTTTGTCATTGCTTGTTTTGTTGTAACTGTGATAGCCCTTTATGTCGTCTTTCCTTATTCCGTCTGGGATAGACATTGGCGATTATGTCTTTTGAATCCTCTCTGTCACTGGATATTTTCATGGAGTTATTGTTGCTTCAGCTCCGCGCGATTTGGCAGCAGACTGCGTTGCGGTTTTTTTTTTTTTACATAATGGTATCGATGCCGGTCATTCAGAAAACAATAGCAAACTAATGAACGTAAACTTGCCAAGAGATCACAAAGGCAAAAAAATGCAGGTGTTGACTGCAATGTCTTGTAAAGAATATTTAATTAACTTTAACTTTAGTGTTGCTCATGTTATTATTTGTCACCCAGTTGGTTAACTTTTGACATACATAGTGTTCTGTCTTTCTCTGTCTCTTTTGCGTTGGATTACATTGTCTTTTATTTCTCTACTTTATCTATTTTCTTGCTGTGTGTTGTAAATTAGATTTGTCTTTTCCTTTCTTCCTTCCTCGACTTTTCCCTTATCATGTATTTTTTTTTTGGCCATATCCCTTACAGGACGTTGCAGCCAACATCATCATTTTCAGCTGCTGTTCATGTACTAGGCAAGATTACGCTCAGTAGTTTGCCATTGCTTTCTGAGCGACCCACTCACATACCCCTTAAGTTACCAACGCGGCGAGAATCGCTACCGATTCTCGCACAAGTTACGCTACTCACGAGAATATACGGGGTTACGGAGAGAGACGTCAACACCTAGGCGAGGGAGACCGACCTTATGTATAATAATACCAATTTCATTAGGTTTATGGGCTTCACAATGTGACATATTGTGGCACTTTAGTATCGCCATGATGTACAGAATGTGACCTCTTGGTCACTGTAGTAGCGTCATGGTGTGTAGAATTTGACTGCTGGGTCACTTTAGTAGCGCAATATTGTGTTTAATGTGACTACTGGGTCATTTTAATAGGGCATGGTGTGTCGAGTGTGATTGCTAGGTCACTTTAGTAGCGCAATGAGGTAACACTGTTACTACTGGGATTCTTCACTAGCGCCATGCGATATTCTAACTTGCTACAGCGTCGTTTCAATGACAATATGAGATACACACTTTGGCTACAGTGCGACTTCACTAGCGTGATTAAGCTTACAATTTGACTATGGGCTCGATTCAGTGGCATTGTGATATACACTATTTGACTCCTGGACAACTTGGCGAGGAACGCAATTTGACAATAGGGCAGCTTCGGTAGAATGGTAACGTAAACAATTTACTAGGGAACAGATTCACTAACATGGTGAGGTATTACATTTGACTATAGGGGTCGATTTAGTAGCGTCATGCGAGGTGGCGGAAAGGCCAAGGTGTCGACTTGCCCGGTGGAAAGTGAACCATGTGGGTCCCTAAGGAATTGGGCCCGCTTAAACATTAGCTAGTATGTTAAAAATGTTAATGACATTTCAGTAGTATGGTCTCCTCGCAACTTATATTGTTAGACACAGTCCAACACTATACAAACTACGGTAATGGGCCGCTTCAGCAGCATTGTAAACGAGATACACAATTTGACTCCTGTATAACTTCAGTAAAATTGTAAATGAGATACACAATTTGACTCCTGGACAACTTCAGTTGCATTGCCAATGAGATATACAATTTGACTCCTCGACAACTTCAGTAGCATTGCAAATGAGATACACAATTTGACTCTTGGTCAACTTCAGTAGCATTGCAAATGAGATACACAATCTGACTCTGGGAAACTTCAGTAGCATTGTAAATGAAATACACTATTTGACTCCTGTCGGTACATGCGTTGACTACGTAGTCTCTTCAGCAGCTCCGTGCTGTACATAATTCTACCATATGACCGCTTCTGTAGCCATGCTTCCTACATAATGTGACTACAAGGCAAAATACGTAGCGTCCTTAGCTACCTACGTTCACTACAGCGTCGCTGTATGAGCAGTGTTATTTTTCTTCGAATCCCAGAGCACACGGAGAAACTTCAGGAAACAATAGCACGCTAACAACTCAGCTAATCCTACGCAGGGCCTTCCATGTAAGAATCAAGTTTGGCGGATCGATGACCCCGTCAAGAAAATCTGATATATTCCATGTCCCAAGTGAGCAGTAATTGTTTTGACTCATTTCAGTTTGTTTCCTCTCTCGCTTCACTGATCATATTATTGTGTCCTGTTTTCATATACGCCTAGAAATATTCGCTGGAGTTCTCGTGTGATGTTTAGCAAATTATAATTTTCTAAATAGCATACTTAAGAAGAAGAAGACAGGGATGAAGTAAAGGGAAAAAGTATAAGAAGAACATAATGAGGAGGTGGAGGTGGTGGTGGAGGAGGAGGAGGAGGAGGAGGAAGAAGAAGAAGAAGAAGAAGAAGAAGAAGAAGAAGAAGAAGAAGAAGAAGAAGAAGAAGAAGAAGAAGAAGAAGAAGAAGAAGAAGAAGAAGAAGAAGAAGAAGAAGAAGAAGAAGAAGAAGAAGAAGAAGAAGAAGAAGAAGAAGAAGAAGAAGAAGAAGAAGAAGAAGAAGAAGAAGAAGAAGAAGAAGAAGAAACATAAGATAGAAGAAGGTGAAAAAGAAGCCGAAGAGGAGGAGGAGGAGGAGGAGGAGGAGGAGGAGGAGGAAGGGGAGGTGAAAGCATATGAAGAAGAAAGAAGCATAAAAAGAAAGGAAGACTAAGGCATCTATTTTGAATGTCGGCATCTGTTTCGGCATTAATGACAAGTTATACGATTAGTTGGAACATATTTATAAGTACCCTATCCTGGGAAGACCTGACCATAATTAGATAACGAAAGTAATGACTCAATGCGCATAGAAAACAAAAGAGTAGTACACAAGAGATGTGTTTTGTCAAAGAGCCTTTTTCAACGTGTACATTGAAAGCATCTTTAAACAAGTTGGAGAAATGCTTTAACTGAACATCAACAGAAGAGTTATAAACAATCTTAGAAACGCAAATCTCCCCCGATGTGTCTCCACCTTGACGTGGTGGGGGAGGTTGCGTGTCCCATCGACCCCATATGCCTGCCATGGATGAAAAACTACATATCGGACAGCTCATGGGATAGGGACCAGACTAAGAGAGACACAACTTGCTGCTCTGCAGGTAGACTGAGGATAGCAGTCAAACATTTAAATCAGGTGCACGAAGGCAGAAGTTCTTGGTCCGGACAAAACACTTAAGGCTCCCTGTCAAGGGCTGTGGCTGAACGCCTCTAAGCCTCAAACCCTCGGATCTGAGAGCCGGGCCGATACCCACCTTTCGAAAAATAAAGGCGGGATACTGAGCAAGCTACATGCTCAGGTCTGATACAAGTTCGAAAGCTCTCAGCTGGGGGATATGAGAGATTCCCGGATGAGAGGGCCAGGCCGTTTCTCGTGCACTGCTGCACGAAGGTAAGGTGCTGAGCCGGCAGCACATGTAGCCTACCTCGTGAGCGAGTACAAAAAGTCAGAAAAGTGCCCCAGTCGAAGGAAATGGTTACGAAAACTGTCTGTATCTAACTCATAGAGAGTGTAGACAAAAGTGGAAGAACGTCTCAGTGACGCAAAATGGAACGCACGGCGAGCGAACCTATTGCGTGGTCCGAAGTCAAAAGCAAAAACTTACCGAGTTGATGTCGCTCGCAGTCTGACCGTTCCTGGTGTGTGCTTGAGCGATCAGTGGCAAACGAGTTGCCAAACACATGGAAGTGAGGAACTAAAGCAGCCACGAGCAGGACGTGGCAACTCCTCGGGTGAGCCCAGTCTCAGAGCAATATGTGCCGGCTCTGCAATTATGGAAGCCGCCTTGGATAGCGAGGGAATGCCCATGGTCTGCCCCTGCCTTCCCTTGAGGGCCGACCGCGATGTCGCTCATCGTTCTATCTTGACCAGCTGAGATGTTGGCGACATCACAAGTCTAACGTGCCTCGAAACCAGAGGAAGGTTAACCTCATTAAAAAATGCCCGCCGGAAGTCGGAAGTGTCGTCCTACGGGTGGCAAACTAAAAATTGACACTACGCAATTACGTCCGAGTGAAATGTCTCGTCCGAATGTCTCTTGTGCTAGGAACAGCTCTGACTACCTAGTTTCCGAATGCCGCTCTTGTTCGGAACAGCTCTGACTAGGTAGTTTTCCGAATGTCTGTCGTGCCTGGAACAGCTCTGACGGGCGCAACGACAAGCACATGTCCGAAAACTCGCTGAGTGGATACCGTCTGCAAACTTGTCTGGTTTGTGCGGGAATGGCCCGGGGCAAACGAAATGACCAAGATATTGAAGTGAGGTTTTAAAGCAGCCATGAGCAGGACGTTACTATTCCCTCGGTGAGCCCAGATCCAGGGCGCTATGTGTCGGCCCTGCAACTATGGTAGCAACCTTGGATGGCGGAAAATGCTATGGACTGTCCCTGCCTTCCTTTGAGGGATGACCGTTGTCTTCGACCGTTCAACCTTGGCCAGCTGGATTGTAGATGGCACCACAAAAGTGAGTCTCCCAGGAATGCTACCTGGTCAAAAATGCTCGCTGTAGTCGGATGTGTTGGCCTACGGGTTTCGGCCCAAGGGTGCATAACAGACACACCGCAATCACATCTGAAAAAACACTCAGGATGAACGAAAAGAAGAAAGAAGAAACGCAAATGACAATTTGTTACTAGTAGAAAGTGAGTAGAGGTTACAATAGATCCTGGAGCAAGTAAATAGACGCTTTGTGGAACCTGGATCAGGTATCAATATCTAAAAAAACGAAAGCAATGACAATTAGTAACACCAATTAGCCGCCATTGAACACCACATTAAATGGGCACATACTAGAACAAGTAGCAATTTTTTTCTTTCACGGACATGTAATAACAGATGACGACAGAAGTGAATTATAGACCAAGAATAGAATAGGGATGGCTAAACAATTTATTAAATCATTCAGTAGCATGTCCTTCGCAGAACCTCACTTCCATAAACAACCTTCCGGAAAACCTTTCGATCACAAGCAAGATGACCCGCCTCTGATACACCCATCCGGAGATCATCCGCCACATCCTGCACCCATTTTCTCTTTGGCCTTCCTCTTCCTCTCTTCACGGGCATATACCCCTCCATTATTGTTCTCTCCAAACTTTCGTGACGTTTCAAATAACCAAAATATTTAAATTTTCTTTGTTTTATCGTCATTAATAGCCAACCTTCTTCCATATTCAAATCTTGAAATATTGTTACATTTGTTCTTTTCTTTATCCAAGATATTCTTAAAACCTGTCAATAACTTTTATATTCAAAGGCATTTATGCGCTGTTCAGCTTGTTTCGTAAGTGTTCAGCTGGTTTAGTAAGTGTTCAACAATATTTACAAATTATTAGCATATAGATAGATAAAAACACTTTAATAATGTGAATTAGCAAATGTTATTTATATTCAACACCATTATATGGCGCTGAAACCTGTAAAATAAACAAACAATTTTAAAGTCGAATTAAATTCCTGCAGATGTGGATATACAGAAGAATAAGTCGTATTTCGTTGCTACAAAAACATTTAAATAGAGGGATTATAGAAAGGCTGAGAATGAAACATAAATATTTTGATCACATTAAAACCTCTTGTAAAATCAATACTGGATAGTAGAAATAAAGTCATTCGCACAACGCGCAGACATGGTTACAAGTGGAAGATAACATAAAGAGATGGGCGAATATCTGTCTGTCAGAACGAACAACTACGGAGAGAGACAAACTGTTGAAGATCCATTGATTCAGGCCTTCATTGAGATGGAGCACCCGATTGATTGATTGCTCTCTTTCCAACATTGCCTGCATTCCAACCCACAAATGTTATTGACTCCACCACTTGAAGTGGTATTTCACCTAGGAAAATTAGGTTATCCATTTGCATGCTTTATTCCCATTATATTTGTTTCTCTTTTATATAAATTCCGGTAGAATTAAATTTTATTTCAACAGTTTCCCAAGAGAAAAATATTCTAGAAATACGACTGGGTTTCAATAATCAATCAATCAATCAATCAATCATCTGCCATGCCGGAAAGCGTGGGCGGTCATGACTCGCCATTTCACTCGATCACCAGAATCGTGGATCAGCTCAGTGTTCCTGTCTCGTCCATGTCATGTGGCCAAGCCATCCAGGTATTTTTACTCTCGGTCTTCCTCTTGGTCTGTTCCCTTCGATCTTGCCAGTTGTCACTAAGTTCTCCAATCCATTTCTTCTCATAACATGTCCAAACAATTTTGACTGTCTACGTCTAATTTCTCTAATCAGTTTATGATTTTCATTTGTCTCCTGTAGTACTTGATCATTGGGTTTTCTGTCTGTCCATGGTATTCTTTGCATTTTCCCCAGAAACCACATTTCTGCAGCCATCAGATGTTTTTCAGCTTGACTGCTCATTGTCCAAGTTTCACATCCATACAAAAGAACTAGCTCTATGTATCCCCTCAACACTCTTTCTCTCGTTACGATTGGCATCTTTTTTATTGGTCAGAATGTTTTTCATCTTTCTGAAGGTTACTTTCGCCATGGCGATTCTTGTTTTAATCTCTTCAAGGCATCTCCCATCAGATGTTATGACTGTTCCGAAATAACTGTACCGATTCACTTGATGAAGATTATTCCCATTTACTTGTATATTACATTGTGGTATTTCGTCTTCCTAGTGACACCATAACCTGAGTCTTTTTACAATTAAATTAAATTAATTAATTTACAAATTAATTTAATTTCAATAAACGTTAGACATTAATGAAGTAGTTGGTGATGTGAGAACGGTAGTGGCGCATATGTGTATATTGGGTCCTCTGTTGTCTGTGCAGTATGAAGACACTGTCGCATATCAAGTCATCGAAAATTGCAAAGTAATATATAGTTACCTAATCTATCGCTCGTGTATAACCGGAGCCCATAGCGACGCAAAGGATATGTAATCTGTTAGCTACTATGCATGTCGTAAGGGGCGACTAAAAACTTTTGGTGTGGGATTGAGTACGCCATCATGTAGAGAATTAGGTAAAAATAAATCCTACCATATCACGAAGAAGCCTACAAAGGAATAAGTTTGTGTTGTCTAAGGGCTCTAAGGGCCTATGCTCCATTAGTAGATGAAGAGAAGAAGAAGTTACACAATACGTTGTGAAATATGTGGAAAATTACGTAGAGAAAATTAGATATGTGAATCACAATGCGTAAACAGGCTGCGATATTCTAATGACATCATTTTGGTTGCTGAAAATGAAACGGAATTACAAGAAATGATAGACATACTTGCAAGAGAAAGTCAAAACAAATGATGTAGTCTGAAAAACAGAACACAGAATTAATGTTTAGTTTTCTTTAGACGACGGAACAAAATCACGGCACACGGGTGTAATCCATAATTGCTCCGTTCCACTCCTAACTCAAGCCTGAGTCCGTAGAATCTCAGCTCAGTGCACTAACTCCGTAGCACCGGCGAGGATCCTGAAATACTTTGAGAAGATTTTTAACTCGACATCTTTACCCAGGCAGCGGCGTTAGGCTTTTTCGATTTCCAACTGTGAAGGGAGATTTTACGTGCGCAACAATACACACGGGCGTCCGATCTCACTACCCAAAGACCAGGGAACATTTTGTTATAGAAGTCCACGTGAACAAATCCCGGTCCTCACCGGGGCTTGAATCAGGGACCTCCAACACTCGATGCAGACACCATACCTCGAGACCACTCAGCCCCCTAAACAGAAGTAATGATGATTCCAAAGGAAAATGTATGCCTAAAAGTAAAATCAAGGTGAATGAAACCAATCTGAAACAAGACAATATTTTTAGATATTGGGTTACTGTAATAACTGCAGATGAAGATGTATTAAGGAAGTAAAATGTGGAATAGATCAGGCCAAGGCAACATTTCACAAGATGCAGAATATTATCTGTAAGTTATCTCTCTCTCAATCGGGGTGAGGAAAAGAGTGCTTAAGAGTTGTATTGAGGCAACCCTCATTTACGCAAGCGAATCATAGACAATTAGCAGACAAGTTAGGAATTATATGTAAGCTGCGGAGATGTGGTTTTATAGAAGAACCACGAGAACACTAAAGACACACAGAAAGAGCAATGAAGATATCTTTAAAATAAATTAACTCTCAAAATGAAATGGTTATTCGCATAAGAAAAAGACAGTCCCCAATCTGTGGGCATGTCATGAGACGAGGCAAGCTGGAGTATGTCGTCGTATGGTTGGAGGGAATGTGAGGCAGCTGTTGACCATGAGAGACGATAGTGAACAGTTTGACATCATGGCTTGGTGGAACATTGGTATCATAAACCATTCGCGACTCAATGTTCAGATTTCTGAATGTGTATGTTGTCTCTGATAAATTAAATTATATTGCAAGAGCCAGACTGAAAACTACTAATCACCTCAAATATGATATCAGAATCATTACTTCTGCCCTGTCTCATAAACCATTCAGTAAAGACTATGAAGACATAGACAATATGACGTCTTCCCAGTGTTTATCTATTACAAGATAGATTTTATATATTTCCTATGTACAAACACATATTAACTATTGCTCCACAATCTGGGATGGATGCCCCCAAATCAATAATAACATGCCTTTATTCACTGCAGAAAAGGGCATTGAGTTTAATTAATGGTAAAAAAACAAACTTTACGACAATTCAAACCTACATGAACGACTTCAGTTACTGCCACTCCAATAAAAGCTTACTTTTTAATAAGGCCAAACTAATTAAGAAAATCATATTTCAAAATGCTCCATGCTACCCTTGGCCACAATTGAAATACAACACAAAACATAGCAAACGACTGCATATACTTCATGTCCATAAACCTAGGATAGATTATAGAAAACAAACTTAGCGTACTCTGCCGCTCAGTTGTGGAACAATCTTCTACAATAAATCAAAGACATCAACAATCATTATACATACAATCGTAACTTGTTTGAACACTATATCAATACAGACTACATGCCTAACCCCCCCCCCCCCCCCCCCCCCAAAAAAAAAAAAAAGTTATTTCAGACGTCAACTTGTATAATAAAAATTCCCATATGTATGGTACTTGACAACTTCCTTAGGTATGTATAATAGCCATGTTAAAAATCGCCTGTATGAGTCATGTATTATTTGAATAACGAAGACACAAACCATAGAATGTATTATTGATCTTTTTCCCATGTGTTTTAATGCATATTATTATGTAGTTGTCTAAGATTATCTTCATAAGTGATTTTTTTCCCCGTGTTTCCATCCTGTTTCAGGATATTGCGGTCAACACCAGAATCTTTCAGCTGTATGTTGATTCCTAGGCTAGATTACGCTCATCAGCACGCCACGACTTTCTGAGCGACTGGATCCATACTCTCATAAGTCACTGGGACGACTCGAACCACTTCTAATTCTCGTGCGCTTACGTCGACCATGATATTATTCGGGGTTAACAGAGAAAGCTGCTTACCCCTCGGCCAGACAGCCGGCTTCATAAGTGATGTATGAATGAAAATAACGTATGAGAGGAAAGAGGGAAGAAGGTCAGAATGTCAGACAGGCCTGCGTTCCCAATTCTTAACCCTTTGAAAATAAAGTGTTTTTTTTTTTCATTCGTTCGTTTGTTCTTAACGTAATGTAAGTTTATAGATTAATTTAGTAATCAATGTACGTGTATGTCTATTTATATGTTTAATCTGTGCAGCGCAAGTGTTATCCTTAATTGTTCTGGTTATTTTGCTAGAACTAGTCAAGTAAGCGTGGGTATTTGACAATTTAGTTGACCTAACAAACTCCCCCGGCTCTGTGGCGAAGGGATTAGGGGTGTAATTCGTAATCCCGCATACCGCATTCGAAGCACAGCTGCGTGCGATCTGGCAGTAGACCAACCTTGTGTTAGTTTTTATGAAATGTTATGAGTGCCGGTCGTCCAGAAAGCAATGACAAACTACTGAAAATAAACTTGCATAGAAATCACAAACAGTCCAAAAATACAGAGGTTGACTGCGACGTTCTGTAAAGGTTATGAAAATAACTTTTATTTTTTTTATCTAACTTCTCTAGTAATGTCAAGAAGACGGTCGGAAAATATTCTCGAATTGCTCCAGATTTTAGAATTGCGGCTGTAATGTCTGATTATGACTTCTCGATGATTTCATTAAGCTGTCTAAATTTATGTTGTATCAAGGCAGTGCAGAGTTGATTGGTCTGTTAGTTGTGAATCATCAGGAAGGCTGTAAGTTGTAACTCTTAGGCCCGATGTATTATTGTTCATGTTGTCTAAGTCAAAGTCTGGAAACGGGCTGGCGTCTAGCACAATGTGGTGCGCACAAATACTTTTCTCCCCATCCGGTACACAAGTACCATCTCTAAGTTAACTGAGTTGCAGAGCTCTCCTTCTCCTCCCCAATTCCACAAACCAACAAGGGGTGTGTAAGACTGGTATGGACATTTCACACCTACGGAGAGGCAGTTTAGGATGCACTCAGGTTATGATTCATGATAGACGTAATGAGTGGCTGGGATTACGTCTAGATTGGTGTTGTTTCTCTCACAACTTTCTGTGTATTTTATTGTCAGCATTATAAAAGACCATTTTACATAAATTTAGGCGCATTGGTCACATGGTTCTAAACCCATATTTGTATAGACCAATCAGCGATGGGTGTGTGATGTGGTCAGTATCATGCGGGTCTCGTTCACTTTCCAAGCTATTCTAGGCCAGTGGTTCTCAACTGGTGGGTAATTCCCCCCCCCACCCCCAGGGGGAAGTTTAAGGTTGCCAAGAAAAGGAGGCGGGACGGGGGGGGGGGGGGGGATTAAGATTATTTCAAGATCGCGTTAATACAAGAACCGATTACTTGATATTGGTTTTCCCTCCATATTTTACGGTTCTGTACGTCTCACCCTTCTAAGATTAATTTTATAAGGTAAATAGTCCCACAAATCACGTTTTATGTGGACGTATAGACTTGTTTTAGTATGTTTTATTAAATTTGGCTTCCATTATTACGTATACTGTGTAGGTGCTTTGGGGGGGGGGGGGGGTGGTTAGGTAGGAAATACGAAAGGGAGGAGGGCAATGACGTTCTGAAAATATGGTGAAAGGGGGCAAGGGTCAAAAAAGGTTGAGAACCACTGTTCTAGGCTGAGTCGAACTTGGAGTCCAGGTAAATTTTAAAATTCCGTCTTAATGTAGATCTGAACCTATGACAACCATGCTGACATCGAGAGTTTAGTCACTACGATACAGATGATTATTAGGTGACTGATTTATACAACTTTGTCAAATGCCCTTGTAAAATCCCGATAAATGAGATGTATATTTTGCTGATGATCGTTGCATCTGTTACAATATTTTCTCTTTAAACGATTTGCTTCAGTTATACTTCTAGAGTCAGCATGGCCGAATGGATAAGAACTTCCGTTCTTAACCATTCGGTGTAATGATGCCGAGGTAGCGGGTTCAACCCATAAACCGAACAGATGGACTAAAATGTTATCATGTCGTCCTTGGCTTGGGGAATAAATTACAAGTATCCCAGAAGCCGGAGTGGGTTCGTCTGATAGCGATGGACACTGGTAATAGGGAAAGCTAATCCAGACGCAAAAATCAGTCACAGTACACTAGAAGTAGTAGAGCACGCTTATGAACTACGCTTGAGTTCAAAGCAGCGAACTTGGAAAAATAAATAAGTAATATTTATGCCAACACCACACCCAGCTTGGTCTACAGAAAGAATGTTCTCCGCGGGAAAGCTGTCATCTGTTAAGCATTAATGTAATCATTATTTCCCTGGCTTGACTGATTAGGCTGATGGTTCTACAGTCATGGCATAGCTGGGAAGTTTCTTTTCATAGAGATGTTAATTTGAGAAGTTATGTTCATCTGATTGGGTATTCACCTATCGGCCATGTCGTCTTGTTACAGACTGTAGCTAGAAGGTCTGTGAAGGAGTTTCCCTCGTGTTTAATTAGCTATATTAGGATGTAGGCAACTTCGACTGTTTCCTTACATCCCGTATTTCTCTTTCAGCTTCTGTTTTTAAATTGGGGAAGTAGTGGACGACACTTATTCACGCTTTGAGGCGTATTGGTTATAATTAGTACTAGTACCATATTTCCTGAGACCAATCGGCACTCATGGCGGATGTAGTCAATATCACGAGGACCACCTTTATTTCTCAGGTCATTTCCTGGCACAAACTTCAGGCTGGGTTAACCTGGTAGTCTCCTCCTAGCATCTGGCCGTCTTGACAGACGATAGTTTGTTATACTGTGCTTCATAAATGGCATACTAACTACAACTCATGGCGGTTGCGGGTGTGCCTGATAGGCGCTGTAAATGTTCGTCCACATTGGATGCATGTGAACACATAGTAATTTCCACTATCACGCACCATCTGACGTCTCACTCGCTCAGCATATAACATATCTGCAATCATTTTCTCTTTTGTTTTTATCCTATGTCTGATCTTTCCAACAATTTCACTCGATAAGGGACTTGAACCTTTGATCATCAGATTAAAAGTGTGATCCTCTACCGGCAGACCTATCCGGGTCGTTCATCTGGGAGCACAAGTCGATTTAAAAAGTCCGCACTGATGGCCATTCGGAAAGATAACCATCGGGCCTGCAGACAGGCATGCTAGCCGCTGCACTAATTCTGCTTCCGTGTGTATCCTTACGTTGCTATCATTTAGAATGCAGGAATAGAATGCGTCGAAAATACATCGAAGAACACTTGTTCCTGCAGTGAGCCGCGGTCGTCATGTAGAGGTTACAAGTTCAAATCCTGGTCGGTAGCTATAGTTTTCAATTTGTATGTTGTCTACTGGGTCCTCTAATCCCTACTTCTTTATTCTAGTTCTATGAGAGCCAATCAATACATGTGTGTTTATTTATGAACTATCATTTATAACAGTCTCTTCCCAGGGGCCATAATTTGTGTGTTCCCGTTTCTGACATTCGCGCACAAGATTTTTACCTGCAACAGATGAAAATTCTGTACCTGACCGGCGACTAGAGTCTTTTGTTCTAGCTACGCCTGTATGCAAAACAATTCAGTCACTTTCTCCTGGCGGTAACCAAATACTAACGAAAAACGATATGACTAAACAGCAAAGGGTATAAACAGACTTGAGATATATGTTCAAGAAACCATGGCTAAACAGCAAAGAGTATAAACATACAGGAGATATTGTTCAAAACAATATGGCTAAACAGCAAGGGGCATAAACATACAGGAGATATTGTTCAAGAAACTATGGCTAAACAGCAAAGAGTATAAACATACAGGAGATATCTGTTCAAGAAACCATGGCTAAACAGTAAAGGGTATATACATACAGGAGATATTGTTCAAGAAACCACTATACGTCCCTTAGCATGAACATGCTGTAGGTATGAAATGCTAGAACCATCACATCTGTAGGCCTGAACGCTCGGAGTAATAGGTAACCAGTCTGTCCCTTGCTTAGCGAACGCTGAGTACAGGCGCGGAATCCTCGTGCGACCGAGCTCATGACAGTGTGAGAGTAACGTCCTAGCCATTACGCCAACAACGCTTGCTTATATATATATATATATATATATATATATATGTATATATATATATATATATATATATATATATATATATATATATATGTGTGTGTGGGGGGGAGGGGGGGGGGGTGTTGCATGTCCTTTGCAGGACGCTGCGAACAACCCCAGGTTGATATTTTAGGCAGTTTTATTTTCAGTAGTTTGCCATTGGCCGGTCTCTCTGGTCGAGGGGTTACACGACTTTCTCCGTAATCCCGTTTATCCACGTAGGTTCTCGCAGCGCGCGAGAATTGGAAGCGGTTCTACCCGCGCTGGTGACTTGCGAGATAACTGAGCCGGCCGCTCAGAAAGCAATGTCAAACTACTGAG
Source organism: Cepaea hortensis (assembly GCA_963921405.1). Lineage (NCBI taxonomy): Eukaryota > Metazoa > Mollusca > Gastropoda > Stylommatophora > Helicidae > Cepaea > Cepaea hortensis. The sequence goes on from OY992878.1 coordinate 127,324,696, forward strand.
CGTAATCTTGCCAAGAAATTAACAATCAGCTGAAAGATGCTGATGTTGACAGCGATGTCCTGTAAAGGATATACAAACATTGTTTTTAGTTTGCCATTGGTTTCTGAACTGGAAGTCTACGTTTAAACACAAATGAGCGGTGTATGGAACACACACACACACACACACACACACACACAGACACACACACACACACACACACACACAAGCACCCACACATACACACACTAGCTACCACAAAGAAGACTAGAAGCTGGAGTTATAAATCGGCTGCCTACTTCTCGCTTCACGATTTCCAATCAACACGTGTACACGATTAAATCGTATTTTATGTTTCCGTGAACCCCATCTTTCCCTATCATCGTTGAGTAATATAGAGCTCTTGCACAAATAGTCTCGCAATAATTGAAAAATCACTAACCAATCACACTGGTGTTATTCAGTTACTGCTGCCCAAAGTGGCCAGGACCCGTTTGCACCAGAGGTATAATTTCGTATTCTCTATGGAAATCTATGGCTGCTTTGGTTACGTGCTAACATTTCCAACAGAGCAAGTTTGATTTCTTGTATCAATCGATACGGACAGGATTATTTACTGGGGCAGCTACTACGCGGAAAAGACTGCGTGTCGTGATTACTTT
>OY992878.1:127332836-127382836 GCA_963921405.1 Cepaea hortensis
GAAGTCGATCCTCTCAACTTTTAAGACTTTTTCTTTGCGAAGGCTAATGGACGATCCTTAAAAAAGGAGAGTATGGCTTATGAGGCTACGACCTCCAGCATGAGAATGGAGGTAGAAGCAGTAACAGTGACATCCCGTTGGTTAGTGGGGACAACTGCAACACACTTAGAATTCATTACGGACTCAAGGAGTATACTTAGTAGGGGGAAGAAAGGAATGTTTCGTGTGGAATGGCTCACCTCACTTCAGAGGTCACAGATTGTGAGAATTATGTGGATTTTTGTTCTGGCCATACAGGAGTGCGGGGGGGGGGGGGGAATGAACAGGCTGATAGGCTGACAGGGAACACACCTCTTGGTGGTAGATTATCTATGGATAAGGGGGAGGTTGTCGTGAGTTTGTGGGACTAGGTGGAGAAAGCGAGGGAACAGATTGAGAACTCGTATGTGGAAAGAATGAGATTGCGGGGCATCGGCAGGGGTTCTGGAAGAATCTCAAAACTGATATGAAAGACCATGAGAACTTTCAATTAGATAGCGGTGGGAACGATTAGTAGAGTGATTCTTCGCTGACTGTTAAACAAAGGGATGGAGCACGTAGGGAATGTCATGACTGCAGTAATGTCAGTTCTTAGCTCAACTCAACTCAACATTGAAATAAGTAATATAAATAAATAGCAAGATATCGCGTAGCAGGAACCTGTCAGGGTCTTTGATGTGATAGTGCCATCACATTTTAAAGGCCTAAAAGTACGGAGGAACAAGTCGCCAGTTTTTTCCTCTGTTGGTGGACGACGAAAGTAGGCGTGGAACACGCGTCCGACAGAACTCATGATGCTGTCATCGCAGTCGCTAGCAACATCCCTAATACGCCCGCTACTATTTCTGTGTTTACTATTAATACTGTGCCATCGGCATAGCCCAAAATGTCCAGCAACTTTAACTCATATAAGACGTTCGATGTTTCTAGGTATAGTCTTGCTGTAAATGTTGAAAACATCATGTTTTAAAATACATCATTACCTAACTCCTCTGTTAATTACTTGGCATTATATATGAGTTCTCCTTAAAATTTCGGCGATATGGCTTCTGAGCAGTGAACGCAGTTAATAATTATATATGACACCGAGCCGAGGGTATGAAATCAGCTTCAGACAATTTGGAAGCAGGCCACTCTGCGTTGATTCCGGTTGTAAAAGATATCGGTCGTTTGAAAAGTAATGGCAAACTACTGAACATAAAAATTGTCTTGTAAATCACAAAAACCACTGGGGTTGACAAAAAGACATGCAAAGACATGCAAATAACATCCTGTGGAACTCATGCAACAAAGTATCTCTCCTTCAAATATGATGGCACTTACTGGAATATAATGAACAACTATGATCAGCCACTATCGAAGATAAACAGATGTTGCAATGAATTTTCTGTAATGTTTTCAATTGACACACAACACGATCACGGTAGATTCACGGAGGACAGTTGCCCTTACATGAATAAATCGTCTGGACATTGTACCGAGAAAGAAACTACTTATAAAATGTGTAAGGTTATAGGTAATGACAAAGGTCTTCAAAAGTCGATTGAATAGAAAAGAAAAACATTCTGAGTAAAACCATTTAGAAGCTAGAAGGTAAAATTAGATTCATTGACCTTATATTCTCACCCGCTTCCGGATGGAGTAGAAATACTTGGTACCCCTGAATTAGATCTGAGATATGTACATTTTAATCCTCTACTATCTCCAAGGGGCGGGATACATTTCATGTACAAATCTTATCCAATCTGGAGATCAGCATGGCCGAATGGATAAGAGCTATCTTTCTTAAACATCCGATTTGTTGATGCCGAGGTAGCGGTTCAACCCCTATACTTGTCAGTTGGACTGAAATGTTGACTTCAAGTCCTTGACTTGGGGACGAAAATTACAAGTACCTGAGAAGTCGGAGTGGGTTCGCCTGATTGCGAGGGGCGCTGGTAATAATGAAAGCGAATCTAAACGCAAAAATATCAGTCCACTGCGCTAAAATCTGCAGAACGTGTATGAACTTCCTTTGAGGTCAAAGCGAGCGAACAAAAGAAAAATAAAACATTTAGAAGCCAGAGGATAAAATTTGATCCATGGACCTTATTCTCAACCGTTTCTGGATGTAGTAGAAATACCTGGTACCCACGAATCAAACCTCAGATGTATCCATTTTCATCCTCTAAAACTGTTTTGGTCGTCCTTCGCCGTGTACAAGATAATCATCATATAATCCATTAAAACTGTTTTAGGCACGAAATTGATTTCGTCACAATGAACCCAGACATGGATATTTGCCTCAATAGAACAAATTGAAGACAATCTGCAGAAGTTGCAGACAAGGTAGCGAAGGGATTACCGACGTAATTTGCAATCCTGCATTCCCTCGTTCCAAACACAGAGGCCAGCGAGTTGAAAGCACACCGTCTTGCGCTTATTTCATACCGAAAGCAATGGCAAACTACTAAACGTAAACTTGGCAAGAAATCACAAACAGCCTAAACATGCTGGAGCTGACTGCGACGTCCTGTAAAGGATATGCATGCAACTTTTTAACTGCAGAAGTTGTTATGTAGAGAGAGCAGTTTATAGGATATTGATATAATAAAAACAAGCTTCGGGAGGAGGGGGGGGGAACTATAATATTTGACAATCTTGTTGCAAAGCAAAGTCAACAATTTCTTCTCGGTAGGCGGATTAACCGTATGTTAGTCATGTTTGCAATAGAGATTTTACTTTTTCCATGTCAACAGACTATATCCCAATGCCCAGAGGGAAGACATGTTTAATATGAAGACCAAACACTTCACGATCATCGACCACATTTGTTGCGGGATGATATCGACCATGACCTAATAATGACACTCAGTAATAGGCGTAAGTAGTACATCAGGAGCTCTACTACACGTATTGTGCCATGTGCCATGTGCCAGGGTGTGGTATGACGTTGCACACCACACGACAGCTCCTTCTTCGTTTTGTCCGAGATCGATATTTTTTTATATTGTCTGTGGGTTGGTAAATGAATGTAAATGGCAGGTGTTGTTAAATTATGCAAGGTAGTTGTGATATTAATCATATAGTTGTTATGTTTTACAAAGAACATACCGCCTGACACATTACGCTGTATTGTTCATACCCCCATTCTCACTAAGTGTTTTACAAACTGTCGCCGGGAAAGGCATTCATTACCTTCCCGTTTGTATTGATGTCTGCAGCTGTCCCGTACCATTAACAAATAATGTGCTGTGCTTCAAGTCAGGACCTTTTTGTTTTATAACTCAACCAGCTGCATGGTAACACATTTCGAGGTTATATCTCCAGCTGTTGTAAAATATTCCCGGCCAGGAGTAAGAGGTTCTCTGTGTCGTCGTTTTAAGTGTCGGAATCGAATCACAGTGGGGGTGGGGTAGTGTGGCAGTGGGCGAGTGTGTAACGGAGATAGGTGGTATCATTGACGGTTCGAAGCATGCCCCTCTCGATAACTATAGCAAACATAGGCCCCAGAGGTTCGAATCCCACTGTGTCGCTTTGCGTTCTCCTCAGAAACGTCAATCCCACAGCCAGCAGATTCAGCGAGACTGCTCAGTGTCTTCACATTCATACAAAAGTACAAGTTCTATATAGCTCCGCAACACTCGTTTTCTCGTAGCAGTTGACATCTTTTTATTGGTCATTATGTTTTTCATCTTGAAAAAGGTTATCTTCTCCTTGGCGATTCTTGTGCTAATCTCTTCAAGGCATCTCCCATCAGCTGTTATGACTGTTCCTAGATACTTTTATCTATTCACTTGATTCACTCTTCCGAAGCAGGAGAGTATCTGCCTGCACGGCTAGGAACCACCAGTCTGCACACCACTAAGCCAGACATGGGACAACGGATACTCACGCAAACCTCAAGTCCGGTATGACATCACATCGATGTTGGACAACAGGATGTCATCATCTGACATGCAGGACTTCACGCTGGAGGTCAGAGCCAGCGAACACAAGCAAGCGAGCAGCAAGCACTTGTTTCAGAATATTCCCATTTACATGTATATTACATCGCGGTATTTCGTTCTTCCTAGTGACGATCATAATCCGTGTCGTTTTATAATTTAATTCTTACCCTAGTTGTTCACTGTGTGCTACTAAATATTGCAGAGCCTGCGCAGTGTCTGTTGATTACATACATTATATGAAGGCAGTTGACACTTTAAATTAGATGAAGACATTTGATTACAGAAATTAAAGGAAGACACTTGACTAGAAATATTTCATAAAGCTACGAAAAAACAAACAAACAAAAAACCGAGAGCTATTGGCGTGAGAAAAGCATATAAGTATGTTAATGCCAGTTCCTGTGAACATATTTAGCAGAAGCATTCTGAATAGTATATGAATATTTAGCTTCAAGGTGAAATCAATACTGCTGTACCGTTCGGAAACACAAAGAACGACTAAAACAAATACTAATAAACAAGAAACATTTATTAACTGGTGCCCATGTAGTTCATCCTTGGTGGTCATGTCTCCTTCGACAATTAATATAATGCCTGAAGTCAAATTTGTGGCTACAAAATATGTTTTCATAATATATGTATATATGAAGATATATTCAAGGTGATTTCTAAGGACAAAATTCCCCATGTCACACGTTACAAAATACAGATTTCGCTCAAACTTAAACATTAAGAGTGAATAAAAAAAAAAAATATGTTGTAGATACGGTTATTCATTTGTTTCTTGTAGGTCTTGGTCATTTGTTGTTCTATCTGGGTACGGTATGCATATTTTCACCACATCTCAACTGATGTTTTTCATCTTGTCTGCTCATTGCCCATGCTTCATAGTCATATAAAAGTACAGGTTCTATGAGAGGCAGAGACACTTTGCGGTTATTATTAACCAAAATGACAAATGAGGGTCCGGTTAATATGTAAGTATTTGTAAATAAAGATACACATGGCTGGCTAGTATATAACGATAACAAAGGTATTTAGTTGTCAAAAACGAACTAGACGTGCTACCACAATAATAGCCACACAGATTCTGTGTTACAGATTTCGCCTAATCCTCACTAAAATTAGACAGCGAAGAAGGGTAATGACATTTTTTGCAGCTGTGAAGTGCCGTATTAGAAGCCCAAATATTAACAGCAAGGTGCGGGTTAATCCAACCAACTCTTGTGAGTGTCTTCCTTCTGATCTGGGGTTGTTTACCGTGCCTCCCACGCAAATGGCGGTAGAATAGTGTCTATGTGTAGCTTAACTGTGGTGTCACCAGCTGGAGATATTAATCAGATGCCTTGTACCCAGTGAAGATGATAGATAACCCATGCGGTATAGGTCGCGTGTCCCCCAACAAAACCAACAATGAAAAAATGGTAATGAAATGTTGCGTCTCCGCGACGCATTATTTTAGAAACCAAAGATTACAATCGATGTGAGAGGGTAATTGTCGTGAAATACTGAGAGTTAATGATTCCCAGATAGACGACTGTATAAACCGACTGCCCAGGTAGGAGAAGGGTTAACAAACCAGGCAGGTGAACGGTTAATTCCCGAGTTAAAAACAACGAAGTGACCAGGCGAATGTGTTTATAGGTCAAGACACGGAAGTGCCCACCGACAGCCAGGTAAATCTGTCGCGTGGAAAAATTGGTTTGCAACAAAGGCAGACAGCATTATTGGACAGCATATTGCGGTCTGGGTGAATGAATAACGGAAAAGTTCCAGTTCTGTAATTTTCCACTAAAAGGTGATAATGAAGTAGGGACTTGAGATGTCAAGCAAGGTCAAGGACTATGCGGCAGAGATGACCGATATAAAGAGGGTCAATTCTTTGTGTAAGTTTAGTGTGTGTTCCAAACTGACCTGAAGGAGATATGTTCTTGAGTGGGAATAGAAATACACGTCCCTAATGATGGAAAGAGGGGATAATAGTGTGTTATTCGCTAAGTGTTTTTTCAATTCCAGTAACATAGATGCCTAAATAAGGTATAAAGATATTAGATATAGTTTAGCATAGGAATATAGATGTGTGTGAATAGCAATTACCATTTCTTTCTATTAGTAGATAGTTTAGACTTTGGTGAATTCATATGTCTTATGCGGATGTACTTCGGAAGCCTTGTCATTATGGCTGGAGAAGGACACTTGCATATGTAGTAGTAAGGGGCGGACATTTCTCACTGGATCTGTTATACTTATCCACAGGTTCTACTCTCCTAGTGAAAGCAGAGACAGGATGAAGAGTACTACATTAAACAACTAAAGTACATACGGAGAACCAAACAAACCTGAGAAAAAAGGTTAAGATGAAGAAAGAATAAAATAAAGAAATAAATACAGAACACTGTATGCTCAAACGAATATAACACTAAGGCCCTGAAAGAGAAGAGATGAAGAGGAATACCCTTGAGTAAACAAAGAAGAAAGAATAGACAATTAGAGACATTGATATTAATCTATAGACAATAGGAATAACTGTGACGAGGTGGTGGTTTTTTCGATGTTGGATACGCACCGTCATGAAACAGACTCGAGCGCAGTCATAAACTTACGGGACTTTTATTACGGTACAGTGACTCAGTGGTGAACAGTTTTTGTTTCATTCAATAACGGATTTACCATCAGATTCAAGCATACGGATAATCCCGGGTGAGCTCTGTCCTGTTTGATGTGCTGTCCTGTGATCTTGAAGAATGACTGGGCGAGAAGCCACACCGCTGATAGACATGCAGAGTTCTTTCTAACACCAACCATAGAACACCCTATCAACTACACTTACAAAATCCATACATACACCAGACATAGTTTTATTAATAAATCTTTTGTTTATTGTTGAAAGAAACTGTTGTCGGAGTATGTGTTGAGAGAATAACAGAGAGAGAGTGAAACCACTAGATATATGGAAGGGAAGACAGAAGAGAGGAGGGTAGACTAAAGTCAGGCAATAATCCCAACAGATAATAAGTTGAAGATGTACTTGTTGATTCCCACTCTCCTCTCGGGGAAGAACAGGACATAATTGGTGGAGCGAGCGGGGTAGGAAAAATACCCATATGACCTGGAGGCATAACAGGGCATATACATAGAGGGGTACCTGCATATTGGCACAGGCATAGCGGAGTACCTGCATGTTGGGACATACTGATTGGAATAAAAGAAAAAGAAGTATATATTGATGACTTTTAATGGAAGGACGTCCATTGGATATATGGTGCCATTACATTTATGGTAGAAACAGTTCATTAATGCTGGTGACTTTACAGTGAGAAAGTTCCAGACAGAGTGAATGTGGATAGGTGGTAAGACACATTACATACCTAGTCACACGGTCACACGTCTACATAAGTCTTTATCCTATATCTCCTCTTGTGGATGAGAGAGTGGTTGTGATGTACGGTGTGGTGTTGTAGATTAATAATATTAGATAGACATAGATTCATGATATAGGTTCTAGGTAGGAACATAATTGTATAGTGAGTACTTTTTTACTGCCTTGAGGTGTCTTTACGCAACGTGCTGACTTACCTGCTTTAACTATGGCCACTCCCAAACTAACTACAGCAGAACTTAGGGCCAACGGAGAAGAAATTGGGTTGGCTGGTTCAGACTTAACTGATTACATCCAGGAAAGAGAGCGAGAGATTCGTCAAGCGGAACGAGAAGATCGCAAGACCGAGTGGGAAGTGAGAAGAATAGAGGTGGAGACCAAGCGACTGGAAATGGAACAAGAGGCCAAGAAAATGGACCAGGAGACCAAGAAACTGGAAATGGAACAAGAGGCCAAGAAAATGGACCAGGAGACCAAGAAACTGGAAATGGAACAGAATGCCAGGAGACAAGAAATGGAACATGAATACCGCTTGAAAGAGTTAGAACTCAAGACACAAACTAAGGGTGAAATAGATGCAGCAGAAGGAAGTTCATCTTCACCTGGGGCAACATACATGAGTGGACAGGGTTACCATGCCATGAAGTTTCCCTTGGCGGTCTTTGATGAAAGTAAAGAGAAGATATACCAGTTTTTGGATCGGTTCGAGGCTATGGCAGTCGCTATGGGACTGGATAGAACCAGATGGGCTCTTAAAGTATCCCAGTCTTTACGTGGTTCGGGCTACGAGGTCTACACACGCCTACCACCAGGACAGGAAAATCAGTATGAGGAATTGAAAGCCGCTTTGATGAAACATTATGAAGTCACAGCCCAAACGTATAGGAAGAAGTTTAGATCGTCTAGACGAGAGCCGGGAGAACTATTCGCCGCCTACAGTCTAAGGCTGAAATCCTATCTCCAGAAATGGATGGACTTGGCAGAATTCAAGAGGGATTATGAGAGTCTCGAAGAGATGATGGTGGTCGACCAGATGCGAAAGCAAATGTCGAAACCTCTCAGAACCTTCTTGGGAGAACAAGGGGCGGAACGGATTGAGGCTGTGAATAAGCTGGCGGAAAGATTCGTGGAAGTACATGGTGAAACTGAGGAACTAAGTACACAAACCAAAGGTCAGGAGAAACCAGAGAAAAAGAAACCTAAAAACTGGGAAGGAGAAAAAGGGGAACCTTATATAAAGCACACAGAGGAGAGTTCAGAGAAGGTGAAGGTAGGAAGCCAGAGCACCTCGAATTCTCAAGCGAAACGACCGTGGTCTGAGAGGTGGTGTTCATTCTGCAAGGTACCATCGCATAACACGAAGGACTGCAGATCGAAACCTAAAAGTTCTTACTTCGCAGCATGCAAAGTGATTCCTACATCGGTGATCACAGACAAGGCTGAGGTTGGCGAAGGAGAAAGGAACACAAAGGACACACGGAAACCTAGGAAGGGAACATGGTGTACACACTGCCAGTCGATAACACATAATACTGTGGACTGCAGATGCAAGGCAAACGATGCCAATTGCATAACCAACCTCGAGGAATCAAAAGAGGAAGGCAAGGAAACGGTCAAGGAGATGAAAGACACTCAGGACCAAGAGAGACCACCTGTGGTTGAACTGATTGAAGTCAATGGCCAACAGGTTGCTTGTCTCTACGATACAGGTTTGGATGGGGAAGCGGTGGTGGACGCCAGCTTAGTAAGCCCAGACCAACTTACAGGGGAGACCATAGAAATACAGCCAGCAATGAGGAGTGCTGTTTCCATGACGCTGCCAATCGCCAAGGTGGAGATTAAATCCAGGTACGTCACGGGCATTATTCCCGCTGCTGTATTATCTGACTCCTTATTTCCCATGATCATTGGTACGAAATATGTCTTTTTGGGGATGCCCAAACAGCCAACCCACAAGGGAACAGTAGTCAGTGGATCTCAAGGGAAGGAAAAAGAGGCAGAGACACTATGCGACAACTCAGAGATAGGAGAATTGCATACTGCCCAGAGGAAGGATACTACGTTGCATCCTTGCTACAGGAAGCTGCAAAGAAGTGCTGAGCCACCAGAACGGGGACAGTACCTTCTGAAGAATCAACTACTCTATCGGAGAGCTGGGAGGGGAGATAACCTGCATGAGCAGTGGGTGGTTCCAGAGACCCACCGTCCTCACATTCTTCAGAGTGGACACATCATAGGCGAGAATCGACATATGGGTGTCAGAGAGACCTTGCAGCAAATATCCGGCCATTATTGCTGGCCAGGAATGACCGGAGATGTACGCCGGTGGGTGAAGTCTTGTTCGGAGTGCCAGAAAGCACCACCCAACAAGCGAATTAAGAGGAAACTAGCTCTTAAAGTGGAAGACAAAGTGGAAGTGTGGAGTCCAGCAGAGACCCATATACTCCAAGTAGGATGGAAAGGACCTTATCCTGTGGAAAAGGTGGTGTCCAAGAACATCTACAAAATACGGATCGGGGAAGAGAAGAAAAATCTCCCTAGACATCTCATTAGGAAATATGAAGAGAGATCCGGGAGCACCGCTTCGCACTTTATGGTGATGGCAGCCATTGGGACAAAGGTTACCAGTCCAGACGAAGACCAGAGATCGCCAGTACAACATAGGAGGGCCTATGGGACAGTACGTGATAGGTCAGATTTACCCAACGACAGGAGGAGGGAAATCACAAGTCAGGGAAAGGACAGGAGTGAAAGTTTCACCGGTAACCAAGTTCAGAAGGGGTGGGTAACGTCGGGAAAAGCGAGAATTACCCAGGACTCCAACCGAAGATTGGCTGACCAGATACAATATCGCCCAAGATGGTCCTGGAAGCAAAAGCCCAGGAGGTTTGGGAAAGACGACTCGGTCCAAAGAGGACGAGGCGAACCATCCCCAGAGGCAAAGCCGGGGGAAACCAAGAGGACATGGAAGCAGTGTTACAATCAGGATGGGACAATCCGTCTGTATTGTGAGCCGTCGCTGACGCAAGTCGAAAGTAGGTCGACTGAACGTACAGGAGCGAGGAGCCAACACTAGTTTCAGTCGTGAGTAGTATAGTAGGGGGTCAATTAGAGCGCCTACTGGATAATGAGGTGAGCCACGTGAGGATCCAATCATATCATCAACACGTGATGTTAATAGCTACTTCGCAGAAGCTAAACGCACGGTGGATGTGATGGACGTTGTTGCTGCAACTGGACTTCACAGTGGAATACATTTTTGGTAAGGAAAATGTAGGAGCAGATTTATTATCCAGACATCTAGCTCCGGAGGAAGAAGATTAGGGTTGTGGATCATGGGAATCAAACCTACAGTGAGAAAGATTCGACGCGGTCTAATCTCTTAAGAGGGGGCCTATGTCGTGAAATACTGAGAGTTAATGATTCCCAGATAGACGACTGTATAAACCGACTGCCCAGGTAGGAGAAGGGTTAACAAACCAGGCAGGTGAACGGTTAATTCCCGAGTTAAAAACAACGAAGTGACCAGGCGAATGTGTTTATAGGTCAAGACACGGAAGTGCCCACCGACAGCCAGGTAAATCTGTCGCGTGGAAAAATTGGTTTGCAACAAAGGCAGACAGCATTATTGGACAGCATATTGCGGTCTGGGTGAATGAATAACGGAAAAGTTCCAGTTCTGTAATTTTCCACTAAAAGGTGATAATGAAGTAGGGACTTGAGATGTCAAGCAAGGTCAAGGACTATGCGGCAGAGATGACCGATATAAAGAGGGTCAATTCTTTGTGTAAGTTTAGTGTGTGTTCCAAACTGACCTGAAGGAGATATGTTCTTGAGTGGGAATAGAAATACACGTCCCTAATGATGGAAAGAGGGGATAATAGTGTGTTATTCGCTAAGTGTTTTTTCAATTCCAGTAACATAGATGCCTAAATAAGGTATAAAGATATTAGATATAGTTTAGCATAGGAATATAGATGTGTGTGAATAGCAATTACCATTTCTTTCTATTAGTAGATAGTTTAGACTTTGGTGAATTCATATGTCTTATGCGGATGTACTTCGGAAGCCTTGTCATTATGGCTGGAGAAGGACACTTGCATATGTAGTAGTAAGGGGCGGACATTTCTCACTGGATCTGTTATACTTATCCACAGGTTCTACTCTCCTAGTGAAAGCAGAGACAGGATGAAGAGTACTACATTAAACAACTAAAGTACATACGGAGAACCAAACAAACCTGAGAAAAAAGGTTAAGATGAAGAAAGAATAAAATAAAGAAATAAATACAGAACACTGTATGCTCAAACGAATATAACACTAAGGCCCTGAAAGAGAAGAGATGAAGAGGAATACCCTTGAGTAAACAAAGAAGAAAGAATAGACAATTAGAGACATTGATATTAATCTATAGACAATAGGAATAACTGTGACGAGGTGGTGGTTTTTTCGATGTTGGATACGTACCGTCATGAAACAGACTCGAGCGCAGTCATAAACTTACGGGACTTTTATTACGGTACAGTGACTCAGTGGTGAACAGTTTTTGTTTCATTCAATAACGGATTTACCATCAGATTCAAGCAAACGGATAATCCCGGGTGAGCTCTGTCCTGTTTGATGTGCTGTCCTGTGATCTTGAAGAATGACTGGGCGAGAAGCCACACCGCTGATAGACATGCAGAGTTCTTTCTAACACCAACCATAGAACACCCTATCAACTACACTTACAAAATCCATACATACACCAGACATAGTTTTATTAATAAATCTTTTGTTTATTGTTGAAAGAAACTGTTGTCGGAGTATGTGTTGAGAGAATAACAGAGAGAGAGTGAAACCACTAGATATATGGAAGGGAAGACAGAAGAGAGGAGGGTAGACTAAAGTCAGGCAATAATCCCAACAGATAATAAGTTGAAGATGTACTTGTTGATTCCCACTCTCCTCTCGGGGAAGAACAGGACAGTAATAATGGACACAGTCTAATCCTACCAGAAAGAGGTGTCTGTACCAACGCTAGACAGCTGGTCAAAAAGAACATTACGGGTCCAGAGGGTACCATAGACCATGTGGAGGTAAGTTTCGAATCCGACGGGGTTGTGTGGCGGAAATATTGGTTGTGATAATTAGCTGTGATGGATTTCACATCTCCGATCAACAGGTTTTGAGAGTCCTAAATATGCAGTAGGTTAAAGAATTCAAGTACATTATTACAAGTTAAATTACATAATAAAGTAAATACAGTGATGTGTATAAAATAGCACACACCATTGTCCTGAATAAGTTAGTACATTATTTACATATAAAAGTGGCATAAAACATGAGTAGTTTCACATATTAAATAGTATAAGGAGGACATACAAATAGTTATATTATGAAACCACAAGTGTTACATTTGATATAGTCAATAGATACATACAACGGCATGAATACAGTAGACATTGTATTAAGCATGATATGTTTCATGCATTAGTTACAACAAATAAACCAGGTGAAAACGATAGGATAAAACATAAGAATAAGTAAAATGTGTATAAATTACACAAAGCATGAAACCTTACACTACAAAAACATAAACATTTACGTTAATAATACCCATAATAAACACATGATCATATACACTGGTGGTGACAAAAGAGACAGTCTACTTAAAGAAAATGACGAATTTTCAAGGAAACCATAGTCTGTGTGTTATCTCTTTGGAAACGTAAATCTGGTTATATTTAAATCACCCTTTGCGTGCATGTCTCCCATGCCAATTAGTGTAATGCCTGAAGTCAAATTTGAGACTTTAAAATATGTTTTCATAGTATATGTATATATGAAGATATATAATTGTGTTTTCTAACAACAAATTTCCTCATGTCGCGCTTTACATCCATACACAAGTATAGGTTCTATGAACGACACAACACCTACAAGTTACTAAGATTGGCACTGGGTTACCAACAACATTTGCGTCTAGAGTCAATACCACAGTGACAAAACAATATCTTTTTCGGCCTCTGATTGAGAACAACAGTTATAAGCATAATTATGCAATTACCTCTTTACAACAGTACCAAGAAAGTTAAACAAACAAATATAATTTTAAATACGCTGACGACAATATTAACACAACCAGGTAATTCTACTTGCTCACTTTGTGCATTACCCACACCTACTATAGATTGCAGAAAATGCTCATTGTCTACAACTAGTACTATATCATCACCTAACTAAGGTTATTGAAGCTACGTCAACTCGCTGTTCAACGTACATTTTTTCTAACTACATTTTCTTCATGATGCGCTTGGAGTGTATATTCCATAGCGTTTCATTGAACTACATCAAGAACTTGGGGATATGGAAGACATAAAAAAAGGTGGCCGCAACGGTCTCTACAGAGTACTTTGTGTTTGGTCGTTGTTGTATAGAGTAAGTAAGAATGAAAGTAATAAAGTGTATTAGCCAAATATAACAGACGCATATTAGCCTCTCGCATCGATCAAGGACAACCGTGTTTAAAAACACTTCAGCTCTTTACCACCAATGTCTAACATAGCCACCGTCATAAGCATTTCTTTTTGTCATTATATCAACATGAATTAATAATTACATACACTATGTACACTTTTACGCTTTATTTTGTTATGACACACAAGGAGGCAAGGAAAGCACATAACATATTATCAATGATATAATAAGTACACTACTAAGGCATCAACTAAATATATTACTAGCACCAGCTCAAATTCTCCACATCACACTATCTTCATCAACTGTGTCCTTCCTGAGAACAGTAAACGCACCCCTATTAAAGAGATTTTTATCAACATGATATTATTTCCCTGGGTCATCTTGCTTAACATAACCCCCCTTATCGCACTACCAGATACAACTTTCAGTTCAACGTAAGCTATTTACTACATAACCTTCACTGGTCTCACGAAGTCTCTATTCCATAATATTTCATTGACCATCTGTCATCAATTAGACTCTCACTAATATCTCATCTCTGCTTGATCATTATTGCAATTTGTATTGCACATATCGTCAGCTCTCCTAAGTTTATTTCACCACTTATCATCAGCGTCAAAGCCTTCAACCAAACATTCCATATTTTCTTCAATCCACCCACTTAGAGACCCGTTATGTATCTTCGGTAGGCATGTCAAGAGTGTCTTGAACTTGTATCTGAAAGGACATTCAAACTACATGCTTGCTTGCTTGCTTGTGTTCGTTGGCTTGAGCTCCAACGCGAAGTCCTGTATGTCGGATTAAGGCATCCTGTTGTCCAACATCAGTGTGATGTCATACAGGACCTGAGATTTGCGTGAGTATCCGTTGTCCCATGTCTGGCTTATTGGTGTGCAGACTGGTGGTTCCTCGCCGTACAGGCAGACACTCTCCGACTTCGGAGGAATCGGCGATCTTATTGACTTCAGCCAGGACCCCGAAGGGACCTGTTGCCCAGGACGCTCGACGAGGACGCGTCAATAGGTCTTGGCCAGTATATAACCCGGCCCTGGTGCCTTGGAAACACCTCTGCGTCCCATTCAAACTACATAATTATCAACGTCATCACTTTCCCCCTTTTACACTACCCAAAGCTTCAACTTACTATTCCAACGTAGATGCTAAAGAATTACTTCTAAAGACTACTCACGCATCTCTCTACACTTTTAGTTTTCTTTCTAACACAACGTCTCTCTCTTTCTCTCTCTCTCTCTCTCTCTCTCTCTCTCTCTCTCTCTCTCTCTCTCTCTCTCTCTCTCTCTCTCTCTCTCTCGCTCTCTCTCTCTCTCATAGATAACTTCACAACTTTTCCTAGTCAAATCACCAAGAGCTTCAAACCCAATTGTACACGAGCTCCAATGATTCAGTCGTGGCGGTTAACAACATTTATGACAATGTTGTCAGTGGCACGCCCTATGATAGTTTCGATATCAGCTGAGTATGCGTCACCAAAGAGCCATTTCCCAGGGCTGACATCTTCAACTTTCTATACCACAGTGTCTGCTACACTAACCTACCATTGTTCCATCTCTCAACAATACAAGTGTTTTTCTCGAAGTCTAACTAAAATAGCATTTCTTACGTTGTCCACCTCAATCTCACTTTGTCATTTCACAGCCACAATAGTGTCAAGTCCTCAATCAACAGTGTCTGGTATGAAATCGTTCTTTCTTAAAACCACGTCTGCATAATGAGCTCTTGAATACCACCGATCACATCTTCCAACCGACTTTCAACGTTTTCACTTCACACTTAGTCTGTTTGATTACACCATAACTTGTTTTCTGCTGATTAGGCAAATTTTCCAACCTACTGGAGATAAAGCGGCTGCCCCTTAACCTACCAGACGCCATTTTAGACAATGAATATGATCATCAATCAGTATGGTCATGGCTAAAAAGGAAACGATCTTCTTTACAGGTGCCTATAAAGTTATGCTTCTACTCAGAATTATAAGGAGAAGAATGAAAAAGACAATAGATGTTGAAAATTGGTGAAGAGCAGTATGGATCTGTGGAAGAAAATACGAGACCATAGATAAGATACACATTAAGAATACTAATAGAATAAGCAGAATAGAAGAGAAAATTCTTGACCAAGTGTATAATTCTATATGCTTGGGGCCATTTATAAGAGCAGATGGTAGGTACACAAAAGAGCTTAAGAACATAATAGGGCTAACAAAAGAGATACTTCAGATAATAAAACGCATCTTATGCGATAAGTCACTATCATTAAAGGACAAAAATAAAATTTCAACAATAAAATTTCACAAAGTAAATTTCTCTTTATTGTTTTCAACTTGAATGTTTCACGTAGCAATTTAATTTTTAAAATTTATTGTTGAAATGTACTTTTTGAAATTTTATTGTTGAAATTTTATTTTCGATTCTCTCGCAATGTTACGTTACTCGCGAGAGTATACGGGATTACGGAGAAAGTCGTGTAACTCCTAGACCAGGACGCAGTAGACAATGGACAGCGCAGTGTAGATAGCCTGAACATGAAGATGGACATAGGACAATGGAGACAGCATAAGCATGAAGATGGACACAGGACAGTACCGACAGCCTGAACATGAAGATGGACACAGGACAGTACCGACAGCCTGAACATGAAGATGGACACAGGACAACGCCGACAGCCTGAACATGAAGATGGACATAGGACAGTACCGACAGCCTGAACATGAAGATGGACACAGGACAATACCGACAGCCTGAACATGAAGATGGACACAGGACAACGCCGACAGCCTGAACATGAAGATGGACATAGGACAGTGCCGACAGCCTGAACATGATGATAGACATAGGACAATGGAGACAGCATAAGCATGAAGATAGACACAGGACAGTGCCGACAGCCTGAACATGAAGATGGACATAGGACAGTGCCGACAGCCTGAACATTAAGATGGACGTAGGACAATGGAGACAGCATGAGCATGAAAATGGACACAGGACAACGCCGACAGCCTGAACATGAAGATGGACACGGGACAGTGTCAGGGTCTTGATTAATTACCAAAGGCTCGTGTTCACTAACAGGCGTGAAACACTCTCACACATATAATGAGTGTACAAGAACACACGGCGATATCACTCACACACTTTAATCGCACTTCTCAAATCGCAGTCACATCAGGCATCGCTCAAACTTAGCGATAATGCCATTGTCGGAAACATATAATGCAAGACATCAATAATAGCATAAATACAAATGTATATATCACTCACGCAATCTTCACTCTACTCAAACAAAGCATACAGGCTTTCTTCCATCAGACTCGACTCATACACAGCAACACTCTTTCATGTCCGTCCAGTCTCGCTGTCCTAGGCTGTCTGAGCTACCCGCAGTGATTCCTTCGTTGGCCCTGCTTTCCCTCACGTGGTCTGCGTGCACCACGCTGACCCTGTCCAACCACTGCGTAGTAACTGTTAAGCAAGTTCACGGTCGTCCCTGGCGTCTAGTGCCAGGCGCTGGAGATGACGACTCGGAGATTCTGACAGACAGTGCCATGCCTACAGCCTTTCTGAAGGTTTTGAATACGATTCCGGGCTATGTCGTTCGGTTCATGAGTGCAGTTGTCTAAGAGATTCCAGGTGGGTGTCGATGTGCGACGCTTCGGGACGCCACCCTGCGGACAGAGACCGAGCCATATGGGATAGAAACCCGCTGCCAGGAATTCTAGCCTCTTGCCATTTAAACCCTTTTAAATAATTACCGCCTAAATATGCAATTACAATACAGAGTGTTGTCTCGAGGCAAGTGCGGAAATGACTGCCTAAATGTGAAATTACTGTTTGTTTTATTTTATTCGCATATCCTTTACAGGACATCGCTGCCAACATCAGCATCTTTCAGCTTTCTGTTGATTTCTTGGCAAGATTACGCTCACTAGTTTGCCATTGCTTTCTGAGCGGCCGGCTCAGTTATCCCGCAAGTCACCAGCGGGGGTAGAACCGCTTCCAGTTCTCCCCGCTACGAAACTCTGCTTGATTAACGGGATTACGGAGAAAGTGGTGTAACCCCCCAGAGAGACCGGCGCAATTACAGTACAGGGCATTATTTTGGACAAGTCAGAAATTACCACCTTAATGTGCAATAATTACAGTACAGGGTGTTATCTTAAGACAAGTGCAGAATTTACCACCTAAATATGCAATTACAATACAGGGAGTTACTTTGAGGCAAGTGCAAAAATTACCTCCTAAATGTGCAATTACAGTACACCGCGTTATTTTGGGACAAGTGCAGAAATTACCGCCTAATTGTGCAATTACAGGACAGGACATTACCTTGAGGCAAGTGCAGAAATTGAAATATCTAGGCACATGGATAACATCCGATGCAATATGCATCACGAAGATAAAGAACAGAATAGGACAAGAAAAAACTGCATTCTATCACAAGAATAACGTTTTGTTCAATAAGTCACTGTTCTTGAAAGTTAGAAAAAGAATTCTTGCATGTTACATAGTACCAGTGTTAACATACGGCTGCGAATCCTGGACAATTAGTAAACAATCGAAAAAATAACGGGAAGCCTTGGAGATATGGTTTTATAGAAGATTGCTGAAAATTAATTTGACAGCCAAAAAGAGCAATTAGGACGTTTTAAAGAAAGCTGAGTCGCGAAGAGAACTTATCACAAACATCAGAAAGAAGTAGTCATCGGTTTTTAGCCATGGTATGAGAAGACAAAAAGCTGATCATGTTTTGACAACCGGAAAGTTTAGCGGAAAGAGAGATAGTCGAAGACAACGTGAGACGATTCTTGACAGCCTTGTGTCATGGCACGAAAGTGAGTTAACACACGAATTGATTCATTACGTCGGAGATCGTAATTTGTGGAGAGGCATGATCGCCCACGCCAACCGGCGAGGCACTGGATGATGATGAAATAATTACCAATTATTTTCCCCCGCATATCCTTCACAGGACATCGCTGTTAACATCAGCATCTTTCAGCTGATTGTTGATTTCTTAGCAAGATTGCGCTCAGTAGTTTGCCATTGCTTTCTGAGCGACTGGCTCACATACTCCGTAAGTTACCAAAGCGTCGAGAACCGCTACCGATTCTCTGGCAGGTTACATTACTCCCGAGAATATACGGGATTACGGAGAAAGACGTTAACGCTTAGGCCAGGGAGACCGGCAGTTACCAAAATACTCGGGAACAAATTGCCAATTTTGTTTTCTCTCCAGATCTCATGAAGTTGTGTGCCCTCTTAAACCTATTGTATACAGCAGAGAACGTACCGGTTCCTTAAGACATATAACCAGGGTACCATTTAAATCGGTCCTGCACTAGGTTGTTTATCCATTGATTGATACACGTGTGGTTTTTAATGTTTTAATTCGTTGCCCCCCAGGCGTTACATCGGAAAATATTGCTTAATGGAAACGTTGCTACCCACGGGCGGCTGGTTCTAAATCGGTAGTTGTTACACGCAGCGATTATCACCCCTTGAGGGTTCCTTTCTGGAACAATGTAATTAACGGTTCCTGTAAAATGTTAAATAATTAGTGGAGTTATATATTTATTTTTGGGTTTTACTCTAGTTAACTGGTCGTTATAATTAAAAATATAAATATACGCTTTATTTATTGATGTTTACACAAAACAGAGCAAGCAACTAAAATCAGATCTGGATATAGACAGAGACAGATTAAGAAAATGACTTATAGACAATAGCATAAACAAGGATCGACGCAACACCAAGGCAACATCAAGGCAACACATCTCGCATTGGAACTCACGTTCAGGTTTCCCTACACTGCTCCGTTTAACGACTATGAAACGGGACACCATCCACCGGGTGGACAGATGAATGACAATGGATACAACACACCAGGATAGTTGGTTGGCCGTGCGTGGAAGCTGCAGCGAAGGGCTGTCGCTATTTGGAGGTGACACGTTCGATTCTCGGTCGGTAACTACAGCCTTCAATGTACATGTTGTCTAGTGCGTCCTCTAGACTCTACTTCCTTCTTCTACTTCTATGGGTGCCAAACAATACGTGTGTTTTTATTTACTAACTGCATAAACAACTAAGCGTCACCCACGTGTACATTCAATCACACATTTAACATTGCACTTTAATCGCAATCATTCACCGCGGGGTTTTCCCCAAATGTTCACTGCAGAATTGTTATTACAAAGTGTATGCCCAAATGCAACATCAAAGTGAATGGAACCAATCTGAAACAAGTCAATACATAAGTATTAGGGTAGTTAAATAAAAGGGTACTGAAGATGTATTAAGAAAGTTAAATGTAGAATAGAGCAAGCAAAGGCAGTATTTCACAAGATGAAGAATATTCTTGCAATTTATCTTTATATACCGAGGTGAGGACAAGAATTCTTGAGAGCTATATTGAACCAATCATGATGTGCGGAAGCGAATCAGGGACAATTAGCAGACACGTGAGGAATTATGTGGAGACTTAGTTTTACAGAAGAATGATGAGAACACAGCGGACGGATTAAAAGACCAATGAGAATACTTTGAAATAGAACTGGGTACTCACATCACGAGAAACAGTCCAGATTCTCTGGGCAAGTCATGAGAAGGGACAAGCTGGAGTATCTGGTCATAATGGAAGCTAGGAGGGGAAGGGAGGCAGAGGAGAAGATGCTTGACCTTTGACATTGTGGCATGGGGAAACGTCGGTATGAGAAATTATTCATAGCACGAGAGACAGAAGGCTGTGGACAGACATGATCACCAACGCCTCACGACATGAACCATAAGAAGAAACTACATAAGCAATGGCGCTAATATTGGTGACGCGCAGTATTGCTTTCAATTGTTGTGTTTTCTCATCTATCCCATAATTTTTACTACTTCTACTGAATGTAAACTTGCCAAGACATCAACAACAGCAGTGCTGGCATTAACAGCTATGTCCTGTAAATAGGTTTTAAAAAAAAATGCAAAATCGGTCAATCATTAGGTGCCGTCTCCACAGTGAAGGTTGGCTGCAACAGATCTCTCAACACTGTCTATCTCTCACCTTGATTGTACATTATTTCAGACTGCTGTTCGTCTGTCTCTTATGTTATCTTCCAAGTTATATCGTTGTCTACCTCTTTCTCGCTTGCCTCCAACATTGCTCTCTAGGATGCTTTTTATAAGAGTGTTATTATTTTAACGTAACCTGAATATTTTAATTGCTTCTTTTTTGTTTATTGCATCAAATCTATTTTCATTCCCAGTTTTTCTAAAACTGCTGTATTTGTTTGTTTTATGTTTCCATGAAATACGACAGATTTTTCTGCATATCCACATCTCCAGAGCATCTATTCGACTTTCTAATTTCGCGTTTTTTATCCAGGCTTCCGCGCCTCATAGTAGTGTTGAATATATATAACATTCGACAATTTTCTTTTTTAAATGCCTTGTTAATATCTCTTGATGTTAATACTTATTGCATGATGTTGAAAGCATGTTTGGCTAGTTCTATTCTCATTTTGAACCAACCACTGCGCCAATTAACACTTATTTATTACTCTAATTCTCTAATTTCTGAGCTGATTCGTTAAAGTCCTAGATTCTCTTGTGCTTACATGGCATTGTAAGGAGCACTGACTGTGAGTAGAATGACGTAAGCAACCTGGCCTGGACGAGCGTTCCACCTGCGCCATGCATTATCGTGTCACTGACAAGAGGATGTATTTTCGGGGTGGGTTAAGAACAGTATTGCCGCTCTTTGCTTACTTAACCTTCATGTCGGAAGTGTTCCTGCCTCCGTATAATTCTCCAAAGTGTGAATCCATTTGTTGGTGCCGGTGGTAAAGTCGGGATTGGCAAGGGGGTGGAGGACCGCTAGCATATATTTTGTTCTGTTTGGAACATTTGTCCTATATTCTTAGTAAACCCTATTTTATCAAACCTCCCCCCCCCCCCTCCACACCCGCTCCTTCTTCACTTACAAAATTGTCTACGCCATGAGTCTCCGTTGTAGCTTTAATTAAATACTAATATATTAACTCTCAAAGGATGTGAGATGTGATGTATATTTCTACTCTGAGAGTGTTAATTTTTTGTTAAACATTAAGAGTTAATTATTACGATGGTTTTCAAAACTACATTGACATTGTAAGTGGTAATATAGAGCTCAGCATCACCGGATGGATAAGAACGCGTGGTTTTAAATATCCGGTGTGCTGCAGCCGAGGTAGCGGATTCAACTTCTACACTAGTCAGTTGGACTAAAATATTGGCAAAACTCGTACATAAAACTACTACATCATTGTATACTAAAAGACGATGTCTATTTCCCTTTCACGTTGACCTTCCTTTCAGGAAGGATTATTCAGGAACACATTTTAAAATTCTGACTCGACCCCACAATCCTCCCGGTAAGGATAATTCAAATCCTACCTATGCCTATGGCAGACCACTGCGCCATATGTGAGGCTCAACATCATGATCGCAAGGTACCCTGGCAAATGCGTCGGCGTTAATGTATCTCCTTAGATTTCGGTTCTGGGTGCCTGAATCATTTATATTAATGACAATCCTCCATACCGTAATCTTATCATTGATTGATTGATTAAGGAACCGACATCACAGCATTCGGGGCATTCCCATAAGCGTCCCCATCCTTAGCAGCCAGCGAGGAGTTCCAACACTAATAGTACCAGTAGCAATCTGATTATATGTCAGTCTCGCCTTTCCTCTGAGCGTCGATCGTCGGCCAGATCCCCTCGTCACGCCTCGCTGTCGCATTCTTGCCAGACCATGGTGATCCATTTGCTCCCCGAGGTGTACACGTGCTCCCACAAAGCCGCAACCACGTCTTCCTTATCATGCATCAATACTCCTCCAAGTTTTGCAGAGCCTGCCAATCTGTCCGCCTGTTCATTCCCCAGCACACCAGCATGCCCCGGAGAAAAGATCCAGACGATGCTTGTCACCCGTGACTTCCGAAGCGAAGCAAGCCACTCTGCACGAAGCTTGCCTGTCCTCACCCTACTCAGCATGCTTTCTGAGTCAGTTACAATCACAATGTGTGTGTGTATCGTATTCTCCATCCAGCGGAAAGTTGCACTGACCGCCTCCATCTCCATTCTTAAGCTAGATGTTGTAGTATCATATGCCAGGCTCTCCTGCACCAAACGGCGACCATTAGCTTTTGCTAAGAACCCCCAGGCACTTCTCCTGCCTCTCAACACCGAACCATCTGTGTATATAATCACATCACACGGGCGAGCATTATCCTGAATTAGTTGCTGGATTTCCACTTCCGTGGCCCCTGCTGGCCACTCCCTGCACTCCCGGCTCAATGTGATTATAACTTTGCACAAGTCTGACTGCTCCGCTGGCACTCTGACCCATTCCTCTCCTCGCCTAATGTTTTCCAAGACGCACACCTGTCTGATCGTATCCTTCGCCTGAGCCATCCATGATTTCCCTCTTATCAGTCGCTGACCCTTAACTACGTCCAGCGCCTCATGCAACGGGTGACCTGTGTCAGCAACTACTCTGAGGTATGCCTTCGCCTGCATCACATTGAGCCTACCAGCAACAGTCGGCAAACCAAGGATGTAACGCATACACACGACTGGGGTGTCTCTGGTGCATCCCAGAATGACCCGCATTGCTTCGTTCTCTTTGCGCTCTAATTTCACCAATTGACAATTTTAGACAGGGAGCAGTCCTAGTCCATAATCAATCACTGAGAGAATCAAGTGCTGGTATAGTGTGAAAAGCATTCTCTGCTCTGTATCCATTGCAGCCATAGTTTTAAGTGCATTGAGTTCCTTTTGAGATCTTGTCACAACATCCTCCACATGGTCCTTGAAGGACAGGCTCCTGTCAAATGTGATTCCCAGATACTTCAGTTTGTTCTCTCTGTTGACGCTTCTACCATCTATCGTGAGGCTTGAGACATCAGTTCTCACAATCCTGTTGTCCAGAGAGCACCACAAAACAGCTGCCTTTTCCGGGTGGATGACAGCACTCATTTCAGTGCAACTGTCAATCACTTTGTCTACTGTCGCCTGTAGCTCCTGGGTTGTTTGCTCCCTATCTCTCCCCTGCCTATATGCAAAATCGTAATCTTATACCCTCCAGCATCATTTCTGTCGGCGTGATTCAGACTCTTCTGCTGCTGATTTTTACAGTGGTCGCGAAATTTTCCAATGACGCTTTTCTCCGTGACAGTCCCTACCGGATGTCCCAAGACAGCCATTAACATCGTTCGATAACTCTAATCTGTAGAACTGTCTGTACGCGATCACGCAAATCGCTACATTGCTGTGGTGCTGTGGCTATTTCTTTTGTCGGTTTCATAATCACTTAGCACGAGAGAAATTATCAGAATCAGTTATTTAACACCGACATGACATCACTCGTGAATCACTCGTGACGTGTCTATATGTGTTCCCACAGAAAATGGCGAAGAGACCGATGCTTACAACTGTAATGGTCGGAAATCTGCCACGATCCTGCCTTCTATTTTTTTTTTTGGTATGTTGAATATTCCTTACAGGACGTTGCAGTCAACACCAGCATTTTACAGCTGCTGTTGATGTACTAGGCAAGATTACGCTCAGTAGTTTGCCATTGCTTTCTGAGCGACCGGTTCACATACCCCCGTAATTAACCAACGCGACGCGATCCGCTCCAGAATCCCGCGCAGTTTCGTTACTCCCAGAATATACGGGATTACGGAGAAAGACGTTACGCCAGGTAGACAGCCAACTATTGCCCAATTGGATTTCTGATGCGACCAGTCGTACTTGCTTGTAGTTGTTGATTTGTGTTTCCTCGTGCATTTGGAGTCATTTATAGACGGTATTGTGTATCCCTTGCTCAACCACGGTGTTCCCGCTTCAGGCCAGCCAATCAGCCTGTAATTTTCACATACAACTGCGTGACCAGGGCATTAGGCGCCGGGCCTTCATCTCTTTTAGACCTGGTTACTTTAGCTCTCTTAAATGTGATGACGTCGGCTTTCTTAGAAATGATGACTTCAGCTCTTTTAGACGTAATAACTTTAACCCTCTGTGATGTGATGCCTTTAGATATCATAGGCCTGGTCACTTCAGCTCTCTTAGATGTGATGACTTCAGCTCTCTTTGACGTGATGATTTCACCTTTCTTAGACGTGATGACTTCAACTCTCTAGTATGTGATGGCTTCAGCTCTCTTAGACCTGGTAACTTCAGATCTCATAGATGTAATGACTTCAGCTCTCTTAGTATTGGTCACTTCAGCTCTCTTATATGTTATGATTTCAGCCCTCTTAGGCCTGATCCTTGCGCTCTCTTAGACCTGGGCACTTTAGCGCTGATTGACCTGGTCACGTCAGCTCTCTTATACTTGATGTATTCTGTATATGAGAGTACGAGAGGAAATCAGTAAATCACATTTGGATACTTTAATAAATATTAGTTGATACCAAATTGCACACAGTTTCCATTTCCAATGTATTTCTTGTTTATAGACATTGATACACTTAATACATCAATGCTTCGGCTACTGTGTACAGATGTCCACATTCTGCTGTCTTGTACTTGATCTTCAATTTCTGCAGCAACCGAGAAAAATATTCTGCTAATGAACGCTTTAGTGAAGGAAAGAGATGAGAATCATAATGAAAAACGTCGGGACTATAAGAAACTATGTGAAGAATTTGTCACTCAAAATTGATTAATTTCTTGATGGTTTGAGACTCGAGTTGCCCGCCTGACATTATCATGCTGCCTAAGCTGGATATAAAGTAGTAGTAGTATTAGCAATAGCTGTAGTAGTAGTCTTTAAAAATGTCTTAAAAGTCGAGAGGATTGAATTTATTGCACCAGGTTTTATCCCATATTGCTCGGTCTTTTTCCGCAGGGAGGCCTGTCGAAAGCGTCGCACAAAGCACGAACTCCTTAGCTCCAGCGACCACCCCCAGGAGTCTCCGAGCAAAATGCATTCTTGAACCGAAAAGCGTTGTAGTAGTAGTGTAAGTAATATGTAAGTACTCGTTGTAGTAGCAGAAGTAGTAGTAGTAGTAGTAGTAGTAGTAGTAGTAGTAGTAGTAGTAGTAGTAGTAGTAGTAGTAGTAGTAGTAGTAGTAGTAGTAGTAGTAGTAGCAGTAGTAGTAGTAGTAGTAGCAGTATAGTAGTAGTAGTAGTAGCAGCACCAGCAGCAGTAGCAGCAGCAGTAGAAATAGTAATAATAATTCATGTTAGCACTCGTAGTAGTATCAGCAGCAGAATAATGAGGAGGATGAGGTGAAGGAAGAAGAAGAAGAAGAAGAACTACTACTACTACTACTACTACTACTACTACTACTACTACTACTACTACTACTACTACTACTACTACTACCACAGCTACTAACTATTACTACTACTACTACTACTACTACTACTACTACTACTACTACTACTACTACTACTACTACTACTACAATTACTACTACCACTGCTACTAACTACTACTACTACTACTACTACTACTACTACTACTACTACTACTACTACTACTACCACTACTACTACTACTACTACTACTACTACTACTACTACTACTACTACTACTACTACTACCACTACTACTACTTCTCCTCGCGAGGAACTAAACGAAAGATGCAAGTTCCACATATCCCAGTGATCTAGACTGTGAGTAATACATCTTTATGTGTTGACAAGCGTTAGATGAAAGTATTTTGGAAATGCACGAAAGAAAGATAAGAGAAATGATATAAATAATGATGTTTGTCTAGTAACACGTACCAACAAGCAGAATCAGTGCAGGGGGCCATGATTGTCTGGATCGTTAATTATGTTTGGCGCCGTTTTCACTTGATCAGTTATCAGTTGCCATGTGAAACATCACTGCAGCTAACACACAAACACTGTCACACACGCACACAGACAGCTAACACACAAACACTGTCACACATGCACACAGACACTGAAAGTGGGATTCAGATAACCGGCGACATGCACACACACACACACACACACACACACACACACACACACACACACGCACACATACACAGAATTGGGGAGACAGATACACGCTGACATACAGATACACACAGATACAAGAGCAAACATACAACACATACACACACACACACACACACACACACACACACACACACAAGCATACTTATACAAAAATGCACACAGGCATATACAAGGTCACAGACATCCACTGATGTTGAGATAGAGACAAACAGACAGGCTTACCCACATGAGATAAACCAACAGACTTACACACACACACACACACACACACACACACACACACACACACAGACGCACACATATATACTTACAAACGGCCTGTCGGGTATGCATATTATTATACGCAGTGAGCAATAATTAAATTGAAGGAAAGGGGCTAGCCACAAGCGCTGGAACTTTAATAAACCCTCCCCACGGCGCCTAAACGACATAAGACAGCAACAATAACAACTCAAATCTGAAGCCTGGGTAGCATAGTGGCTAGAGACTGGCCAGCTGACCCGATGGTTCTGGTTTGATCAGTCGTTGGGCTAATTCAGATTGTTTAATATTGACCTGGGCTGTCAGATAGACCCAGCATAAAAAGAGTACCAATGATGTCTTGGGAAGTAAAAGTCCCGATTTTTCTATACAAGTATGGATCTAGCACTGTATGTATGCCCAATGTGCCTTAAAACAAAGTCTTATAAGTTGAGAGAATCGACTTCATTGCACCCGGTTTTATCCCATATGCCTCGGTCTCTTTCAACAGGGTGGTCTGCCGAAAGCGTCACACAAAGCACGAACTCCGTAGCTCCAATGACGACCCCCAGGAGTCTCCAGGAAAAATTCACTCTTGAACCGAAAGACGTAGCCTGGAATCGAACCCACAACCTTCGGTGCGCGATACAGACGGCTTGACCACTTCGCCACGGAGACTCCCTCCGATGTGCCTTAAGGCGAGTAAAAGAGCTCTGTACTTACTGTGACTTACAATTCAACTGTTTGCATATTTTCACAGATTAGAAATAAAGAGACAAGTAAAATAGCCCCACGCCAAGCTCTTGATGGCGTCATTGTATGTGTGTGTAAGTCATAAAATGTGCTGGCCTTGGCTAGCACTTCATGCAGTGCACACAACTATCTCTGCAGAGACAAATAGTTGTGCAAATCTCCTGCTGCAAGCACACATATGAATAGACCTTGTGATTTATGTTGCATTAACTAGTAATGAAATACGGTGCGCACACTCCTTTAGACTGTTATATATCTCTTTTACACTGTTATCCCCTTCTTTAAATTGTTATACGTCTTCTTAAACCGTTATTTATCTTACTTAAAAACGTATTTTCGTTATTAAACTCTTTTTAATATCTTTTTAATTGTTACACTGTAATGTACCCACTTAACCTGTTATACACCGTCTTTAAACTATAATGTATCTTTTCAAATTGTTAAACTGTAATTTACCTCATTAACCTGTTATATATTGATTTTAAACTGTTATATATTGCATAGAAAAGCGACACAAAAGACGACAGATAAATCAGTGATTTGACAAGCGGAAAAAAGTATAAGGACGGGGTGTTTGAAATCACAGACAGAAAATGTATTAATGGTAGAGGACGCTATGATAAAAAAAAAAATTTAGTTGCATGAACTTCACAGGACGTAGCAGTCAACCCCAGCTTTTTCGCTGTTCGAGATTCCTGGGCAAATTTTACGTTCAGTAGTTTGTCATTGCTTTCTGAACGACAGGTTCCTTTACCTTTTTCGAAAAAACCAGCCCCCGCTGTGTTTCGAACCCGGGTATACGGGCTCACAAACTGCGTTCGCAAGCCCTTAGCCACAGAGACCGGTCAAGCCGGTATGATAAAGCGATGACATTATGCCTCGGTCCTTTAACCTCCGCTAGGGCATACCTTCAACAAAGCCATTGCCAAGCCGCCCCATCTTTTGCTATCGCCTGCAGCTTCCTCCATGTCCTCCCAATATTATTCATTTCATCTCATCTTGTCCCTCTTGTACCTTGTGATATCGAGGTGAGGCATAAACAGCGGGTTAGTGCCCGCTTATGGGCTTATATTATTCATCTCTGTCTGTATTTCTCGTGTCCAAGTGTTTTAGACTCATACGGTAGCACTTAGTTAACAATGGAGTTACATTTCTAAGTTTGATGATAAGTTTAACTTCCTTTAACTTCCAGAAAGTGTCTACTGCTATGGAAGCTCTTCTTGCCTTTTGTATTCTTATTTTAATATCTCTGTCTGTTCCTCTGTTTGTGTTTGCATTGCTTCCCTAATAGGCGTAAGAACACATAACAGAGTTATATCATGTATATAGAGGAGAATTAACTGAAAAAAGTAACTTAGATGGGCACTTATACTAAAAGAAGTCACTGATGCCATCAATTATATGAAGAAAGGGAAAACTCTTAGACAAGATGAAATGCCAGTAAAGAAATTGTAAGTACTAGGAGAATTAAGAGCAGAGGTATAAACTATACAGTTAAATAACAATGAATACATATCTAGTTACAAGCTTGAATCCATATTGATCCAAGAGAAAGAGAGCAACTGAATGCGATAATCTTCGTACAATCAACATCATAAACCCCGTCACCAAACTCCTGCTGAGAATTATATTGAGAGGGTAAAAGAAGGGGAATAAATATATAAACTAGTTCAGAACATTCTGGATTTGTGAAAGAGAAATGAACAAATAATGTAATATAAATATTCCGAACACTAATAGAGAGATCAGTTGAGACACTCGTGCTGTATAGATGACACCAGATCATTTCATTAAGTAAAACAAGATGAAATTATTAGAAGGTTTGATTATTTGTGGATATTAAACCTGTTGGGAAAGATTTCATAATAATAAAGAATTTTAACTGGAAAAAATTAACAGAAATTAAAGTGGGAAATAAAGTGGGCATTTAAGAACAATTAAAGCTAGAATTTTAAAAAGAATGTATTTTGCCATTGAACCTCATTTCTCTCAAAGGATAGATAATTATGGGAGAGATCAAAGATAGGCCATGAGTACGAGATGGAGGTATAAAACATAATCTGCGTTATGTAAATGACACATCTGACAACGCAAAAGATTTGCAGCAGCTGTTGGAGATTGTAATAATAGAGAGCGAATATCAAGAAAACAGAAACAATGGTTGCTACAAAGAAATAAAACACTAGGGGAGAAAATGCTCTACCAAGCAATAAATTCAAGTATGTGTAGGTAATCATAACATCATAGGGAATATGCGTGACAGAGATTAAAAAGAGAATCATCATTCTCGCCGTCTTTAATTTTGCAGTCAAGCAATGTGGGAGGGAAATAGCTTACACTCCAGCGCCCGATTGGTGACGGCGTAAATATCATTCCGTGTGACTGTACAATGTCTTTGATGTCGTCAATCCATTTTCTCATACGACGCCCCCTGCTCTTGAATCAGATGTTTTTAATGTGGTGCCAGTGTTGGTAACTGCGTTCTAACGAGATGGCCGCACCATTTGATCTTATTTTTCAATGTGTATGGCACAAGGTGCTGATCCCACTATCAGTCTGATAACATCATTTCTTACTCGATCTCGGATAGTTCAGTTGGCAGCTATTCTCAGCATATCATTTCGCAAGTATTGGTCTTTCGCAAATGTGATTTGGATAATGTCCAAGTTTTGACGTTTGTAGCATAGTATTGGCCGGCTTGGTGGCTTAGAGATTAGCGACTTTTCTCCGTAATCTCGTATACTCTCGTAGGTAACGTGATGACGGTGAGAATCAGCAGTGGTTCGAATCGCATCGGTAACTTACGGGGTATGTGAGCCGGCCGCTCAGAAAGCAATGGCAAACTACTGAGCGTAATCTTGCCAAGAAATCAACATACAGCTGAAAGATGCTGGTGTTGATAGCGATGTCCTGTAAAGGATATGCAAAAAAAAAAAAAAAAAGCATAGTATTGATACATCCATCATGTGCCATGCCGGAAAGCTTGGGTATTCATGACTCGCCATGTCACTCGATCACCAGAATTGTGGATCAGCTCAGTGTTCCTGTCTCGAATATGCCATGTGGCCAAGCAATCCAGGTATTTACTTCTCGGTCTTCCCCTTGGTCTGTTCCCTTCGATCTTGCCAGTTGTCACCACGTTCTACAATTCATTTCTTCTCATAACATGCCCAAAAATGTCTACGTCTAATTTCTTTAATCAATTTATGATTTTCATTTGTTTCCTGTAGTGTTTGGTCATTGTTTTTTTTTCTGTCTGTCCATGGTATTCTTTGCATTCTCCTCAGAAACCACATTTCCACAGCCATCAATTTCGTTTTTTTTTTTTTTTAAATTCAGGTTGACTGCTCATTGTCCAAGTTTCACATCCATATAAAAGTACAGGCTCTATGAAGCACCTCAACACTCTTTTTCTCGTTTCAATTGACATCTTTTTATTGGTCAGTATGTTTTTCATCTTGCTAAAGGCTATTTTCGGCATGGCGATTCTTGTTCTAATCTCTTCAAGGCATCTCCCATCAGATGTTATGACTGTTCCGAGATAATTGTACCGATTCACTTGTTGAAGAATATTTCCATTAACTTGTATATTACATTGTGGTATTTCTTTCTTCCTAGAGACGATCGTAATCTGTGTCCTTTTACAATTTAATTCTAACCTCAGTTGATCACTGTGTGCAAACACCGCATCTACTAATTGTTGCAGATCCTGCTCGTTGTCTGCAATCAATACTGTATCATCTGCATATCTATTGTTATTGATGTTTCTTCCTCCAATGGTGATTCCATTTATATCTTCTACATTTCTAAAAATATGTTTACTGTATAAGGGAAAAAGATCTGGGGACATTACAATCCCTGTCTCACACCTCTCTTAATAGGCTGATATTGTTCCACTTCATTAAAATCCTTATGGCAGTTTGTTGTTTCCAATATATGTCTTTTATAAGTCGAATGTCTTTCTATCAATTTATAGATCTGCAAGCATATCTAACATGTTCACATGTCTTACTCTATCGAAAACCTTTGTGTAGTCAATAAAGCAAAGATGTATTTCTTTGTTTACTTCTATAGAACGTTCAATAACTGATCGCAGCATACACACAGCATTTACTGTACCCTTTCCTTCTACAAACCCACATTGTTCTTCCCCTATTTCAGGTTGTAGTTTATTCCTCACTCTTTGCATAATATTTCATAGCAAAATCTTTGTGATGTGACTCATTATACTAATTGGTCTATGTTGATCACATTCCAAGGCTCCTGATTTCTCTGGGATTGCAATAAATAGAGAATTACATAATTCAGAAGGTATACCTCCGGTATCATACAATGTGTTAAGCAGTCTGGTGACTTGATCTATTCCATATTCTTCTAAAGCATTAATCATTTCTGTTGTGATGTTATCTGAACGAGGGTCTTGCCAGCTTTCATATGTTTATGAACATTCCGTACCTCCTTCTTCAAAATTGGCGGTCCTTCATTATTAAATCAAATATCATACTGTTCATCTCTGTTATCATCATAAAGGTTATTCACATAATCTGACCATACATGTAGAATCTGATCTTTTTCTATTTTGATTTTGCCATTTTTAGTTTTTAGACAGCCTGCTGATGTACTTGTTCTTTTATTAGTAAGTTCCTGAATTCTTTTGTGCACTGATTTGGTATTTTGACCGTTGTGTTGTTTTTCAATTTCTATGCAATTTTTCTCAAGCATGCTTCTTTTGCCTCCTTACATAATATTCTGACTTGTCTGTGAATTGCTTCACATATAGGAGGATTAAACTACTGAGTGTAATCTTGCCAAGAAATCAACATACAACTGAAAGATGCTGGTGTTGACAGCGATGTCCTGTAAAGGATATGCAAAATCAAAAAAAAAAAATAAAAAACAAACAAAAAAATAGGAGGATTATTTTTGTTGAGTCTTCTTGGTTCCATTCATCAATATCATCAAGTGCCGTGGCGACTGGCGTAGGCGTTCATGACTCTCCACGGATCTCGTTCTTAGGTTTTCTGCATCAACTCTGCCGTTCGCAATCCATTCAGCATCATTTCTCGTGATCTGCCTCTGCCTCTCTTCCCCTCGATCTTTCCAGTTGTCACGATGTTCTCCAGCGCCTCTCTTCTCATCACATGACCAAAAAAAAAGCTGTTTGTCTCTTTCTTATTGTTGTATATAATGTTCTAGTTTCGCCAGCCTCTTTAATGCATTCGTCGTTAGTTAC
The DNA here is from genome assembly GCA_963921405.1 of Cepaea hortensis. Lineage (NCBI taxonomy): Eukaryota > Metazoa > Mollusca > Gastropoda > Stylommatophora > Helicidae > Cepaea > Cepaea hortensis. The sequence continues at coordinate 127,365,899 of OY992878.1, forward strand.
TTTGGCAGTCCAAGGAATTCGCAACATTCGTCTAAGGAACCACACCTGTGTTGCTTCCAATCTCTTCCTAATTTGTTCATTTATATTCCAAGATTCACAGCCATACAGCAAAACAGGTTCTATATAGCTCTTTAGCACTCTATTTCTTACATTCAATGATAGCTAATAATGCATTAGATATTTTTCATTTTTTGAAATGCAGCCTTTGCTTGCCCTATTCTGCTCTTAATCTCTGTTGTGCATCTTCCATCTGATGTTATAAATGTCCCTAGATATTTAAAACTATCCACTAGGTGAAGAATTTTCCCTTCTATCTCTATTTCACATTTGGGTGTCACCTGTTTCTTTGATATCACCATTGTTAGTAACCTTGATATTCAAGGAGAGTTCTTTCTTTGCACTCCCTGCTACTACAATGTCCAACAATTGTTGTAGATCTGTTGCATTATCAGCTATCAATAATGTGTCATCTGCATAGCATATATTATTTATATTATAACCTCAAAATATTATTCCTAGCTTTTCTTTGATCTCTCTCTTTATTACTTCGCTATAGTGGGAGCAGAGATCCGGTGACAAAACACATCCCTGTCTTACTCCCAACTTTATGTGTTCATAATTTCCTTCTTTATTTCCCATTTTAATTGCTGCTGTTTGATTCCAGTAAATATTTTTTTTATTATTCTCAGACCTTTCCCATCAATGTTAACATCTTCCAACATTTTAATCACTTCATCATGTTTTACTTTATCAAATTCCGAAGTATAATATAATTAATTGTGTTGCGTATCCCTTACGGGACGTTGCAGTCAACACCAGCATTTTCAGCTGCTGTTGATGTACTAGGCAAGTGTTACGTTCAGTAGTTTGCCATTGCTTTCTGAACGACCGGCCTCTATACCTTTTTCGAAAAAACCAGCACCGCCGTGTTTCGAACCCGGGTATACGGGCTCGCAAACCGCGTTCGCAAGCCCTTCAGCCACAGAGACCGGCAAGTATAATATATGAAGCACAAATATATGTCTTTCTTTGTCTCTACTGATCTTTCTATAGTGCATTTACATTTGGTTGCCTCCGTATAAAAATCCATATCTCAGTAACCTACTGAGGGAAAATGATGAGATTTAGCATATAACCTCATCATTATGTCCACCTAACAAAAACAGTTTTGTTCTGGAGATTGTACAGCAGATTTCAATGTTTGTTTATATGCGGTATATAATTTACGGGTCAGGGATTAAGTCCATAATTTTAAATGTATTACCTTCAGCGAGAAAATCAGCGTTCAATGTTGAATATTCTCCGTGGTTCACGGGATTGGCCTTATAGCAAGAACCACGCGCTGTTTAAACTGGGAGTGTTCAGCGGTTTACTCAATGTGGTTTTTTTTCATGAAACCTGATTTTTTTTTTTAAATCTTACCACTTATCGCTAACATTGGAATGTGTAAATATTGTTCAATGAGACTGAATGTGAAATTGTGTACACTTCAAAGCATCGCTATGAAGTTGTACACATATTTTTGTCAAGAAGCTGATCGCGGGAATCTGTTTCATACTATATAATATAAAAATTTAGTTGCATGTCCTTCACAGGACGTCGCAGCCAAACCCAGATTTTTGCTGTTCGTGAATCTTGGGCAAATTTTACGTTCAATAGTTTGCCATTGCTTTCTGAACGACCGGCATCTATACATTTTTCGAAAAACCAGCACCGCTGTGTTTCAAATCCGGGTATACGGGCTCACAAACCGCGTTCGCAGGACCTTAGCCACAACGACCGGCCGTACTATTTTACTATTACTATTCTATTATACTATTGCACTATTATACTATTACTATTCGTACTATTCATACTATTATAAATTCCGAAAAAAGAACAGTGCATGCATTGGGTTTGAGCAAACGGTTATTTCGTCGATGGGTGCAAGAATCTGGAATTAAACCACCACGCAAAAAAACAAACGGTAGGTAGAAAGGCTATTGACAAGGATGTCATACGGCGAGTATTATGAAAATGCTGGATGCCAAAGAAACAGTGACTGTAAGAAAACTTAGGGTTTGGTTGAAAAAGAACAATAACATAGAGCTATCCAAAACAACCTTGTGGAAAATTATAAGGAAATTAGGCTTCACTTTTAGAAAGTACAAGGGAGGTAGAAATATCCTTAGCGAGCAACCGCATTTAGGAGTTATGAGAAGCACACCTGCGTGAAATAAGGGAAATGCGCAAAGAAAATTATGACATCGTGTATTTGGATGAAACGTGGATCAATGCGCACCACACAAGTGATAAAGAATGGCAATCAGTGGATGGGGAAATAAAGCGATATGTGCCCAGTAGTATAGGACAGCATTTGGTCATGGTCCATGCTGGTAATACGCATAATGGCTTACTTCAGAATGATGGACTCGTGCTCGTATCAAAGCATACAGACAATAGGGATTATCATAATAAGATGAAAGGTAATGTATTTAGAGATTGGCTCGAGAATACAGTGCTTTCATCCCTAGATAGACCGTCGTGTCCAATTATGGACAATGCATGATATCAATGTTGTTGCACAAAGAGACAAAATACCTACAGCATCGAGCACAAAGGGAGCAATAAAGACATGGCTCCGAATGGAAAACATACCATTTCCAGAAACGTATTTCTAGCTAGAATTGTTGTCCCTTGTAAAGCAGACGCCAAAAAGCAAGAAATATCAAATCGACAAGTTGATAGAAGAGCATCGTCATGGGTGCTTAAGACTTCACTTGTGTGGGCTAAAATTAAAGGACAGGTGGCAGCTGACAATGCTACATTCAAATTGTCTGACGTCAGGATACTAATCCAGTCCGCGCTATTAAATATTGATAAAAGTTAGTGGGAAAAAAATGTGAGGACCATGTGTTGAAAGAGGAGGATGACTATTGGAGAAAGGATGGATTGAATTTTATGCACCCGAGAACAGTCATCAAACTATTGGAATCATGCGACACAAATTAATGTCTGGGCAGATCGCATACATTAATCCACATGCACCCCTACTTGGATATTTTTGCTCCAACTATTCAGAAGAAGAATTGCAGGCCCTTAACATGACACAATCAGCACAAACAATACAACTTGTCAATAGCAACAGTTTGTATTCCACGGTGATGAATTTTCAATTCAGTAAGCCCTTAACGGTGACAAACAACTGGCATTGAAAAAGAAAAGCTCTAGACGCATTGAATACCAACCGAAGAGTAATATTGTGGTGGGAACTGACATATTGTGGCATAACAAGAAACGTGAGAAGAAACACGTTGTCAAATGAGGGGACAACACACGAACATACGAATAATTCTATAAACTTCAATGAAAAGAGGACCAACATCTTGACCGTTATGAAGGAAGCCCACTACAGAGACATTCACAGCTATATTCGTCGTGCAAAACAGGTAATCATGTTCCGTCTCACCCTCTCCCATACGAATCCGGATATCCCTTGTGTCGTCATCTGAATTGGCGGGGTATTCATTACTGTAAAACAAGTTCGTTAGCGATAAATCACTAGTTTTTCACTAAAACATTAAAGAAATGTGGCCGATTTCTATGATTTAAGTTGCTTTTGGACCTATCAAAGACATATTCCTTGGGTGGGGGTAAATATAAGACGGCAGGAAAAATTTCATGACGATGCAACAGACAGTTTTCAAAATAATTGATCGTATATGATGACATTCATTTCTGGACAGACTATAATAGTGTTTCCATTAGCTGTAAAATTTCTTCAGTCATCCATTTCTTACGACCCACCTTTTATAATTTTGGAATAGTTGTTTCTGCAGCCAAACTGATTGAAGTTTTTAACATTTCCCATTGATTATCCACATCTTGAAATAGGATCTCTAGATAAGACAATATATCAAATCTGTTCTTAACTTCTATGTTGAATTTGTTTTGTATTTCCTTGTCATTTCTCAATGTACACAGATCATATTAAGTTATATATTTAACTTTCTTTAACTTTACCTTCAATGTACCTGTAAGTAATATGTGGTCACTATAACATTCAGCACTGGGAACTGTTTTTGCAATTGTTAACGCATTTCGAAACCTTCTGCTAACCAGAATATAATCAATCTGGTTTCTAATCCTGCTATCAGGACTCCTCCATGTCCATAATCTTCTAGAGTGTTGTTTAAACCAGGTGTTTCCTACAATCATTTCCTGCTCTTTTGCCCATTCTACAAGTCTGTATCCTCTTTCGTTTCTCTCCACCAAACCATAGTTTCCTACTGTGTATCCATCACCTTGATTTCCTACTTTTGCGTTGAAATCGCCTATTATGAAGTTTATTTCTGTATTTTTACATTTATGTAAAGCAGACTCTATGTTATTATAAAATTTCTCTACTCTATCTTCACTGGATTTTCCTGTTGGGGTATATACATGGGTAAGTTAATAAGTAAGTCAAAAATGGCTGTAGAAAAATAACTAAATATGATAACAGCTTGAAACCAGTTAATTTTATACATACATTGTCCCTTTGTTTCTCAACATTATTTCCACCAACATTGATGCACTTATCATATCGTTTTATCAATCATCTATATAGCCCTCTATCTAGCCCTCTATATATATAAAGTTGCATGTCCTTCACAGGACGTAGCAGTCAACCACAGCATTTTCGCTGTTCGTGATTCCTGGGCAAATTTTACGTTCCGTAGTTTGCCATTACTTTCTGAACGACTGGCTCCAATACCTTTTTCGAAACAACCAGCACCGCTGTGTTTCGAACCCGGGTATACGGGCTCACAAACCGCGTTCGCAAGCCCTTAGTGCACTTGATTTCTGACATCTGATTTTGATTTTTCTGTATATTCTATCATCCCCTATAATCATACTTCCTAGGCATTTAAATTCTTAAAGTTGTTTCAGAGATATACTATTTATCTGTACATTTAGTAGACAGGAAAATCTGATAAACTGCATTACAGCGGTTTGGGTTGTATTTATTTTCATATTGTGTCTTCTGAATTGAACTAAACTTATTTATATGATTATGTAGTTAGTCACCTTTCGTCACTGTAAAACAAGCACTGGTAGTCTGCAAACAGAAGGTCATTTATTGCGGGTGGATCTGCTGTTTTGTCTTAACGTAAAGAGTTTGAAATATTCTGAATCGGTTCTGTCAAAGTTTGCTTCTTTGGATATTCTATCTATGTAAATGGTGACTAGCTGCAATGGACAAGCAAAAGCTACACTTCAGATAACTACAAGCATGTTTATAATAACCGACTTTCATTAAATGTAAGAAAACGAATTCTGAAATGTTATATCAAACATGTTTTCTGCGTCCAGCTATGTGGTGGAAGGGTTACGGACGCAACCATTGGGGACGTTCATTTGAAACCCGTTCCAATGGCTTTATTACAAAAGCATAAAAGAAACATTAACAGGAGTTGTAGAATTAAACAAAACATTCATTTTGAATGAATTATGCACCATGGGTTGGTCAGAAGAAGTCGCCGTAGGCATTCAGGCTAGCATCCCATTACTTAGGTAGGCGGCGATTGTCGTCAGCAAAATAAAAAAAAAGATTGTGGTTGCTCACTGAATCAAGTGTTTACCGCGTTCAATACGTCTGCATCTGTGTGAAATTGTTGCCCATTGAGAGCTTGTTTTTAGAGGTCTGAACAAATGAAAATCACATGGTGACAAAACAGGACGAATTTCCCACTTCTTTCTTGCTAATGCTTCCTGCACAATCTTTGCGACATGCGGACGAGCATTATCGTGTAACAAAATCACACCGCGAGAAAGCATGCCGGGTCGTTTATTCTTGATGGCTTTGTGTAGCTTGTCTAGTGTTTGCAAGTAGTGATGTTGCACCAGGTTCTTTAAAGTCGGCCAACAATAGCCCTTCATGGTAAACAAAAATGCGCTCAGCATAACCTTAAAAGCGGAAACCTGTAACTTGAATTTTTTTGGCTTTTGGTGATCCAGCATGCTTCCATTGTATGCTCTCTCTTTTGCTGCTCGGCTCAAAGTGGTGACACCATGGTTCATCGCCTGCCACTATGCGGAAGAGAAATTCATCACCCTCCACTCTGTAACATAGCAAGTGGTTCAAACACCAACCGTCTCATGCGTTCCTCTTTTTGATGGTCGGTCAACATCCGTGTTACCCACTGTGAACACACCTTCCGATATTGCAGTTTCTTATGAACGACCTTTTGCATTGTCCCAGTTGACACATCAAATTCTTTCGCTAGCGAACGTATACTTCGACAACGGTTCATCTATACTGCTGCATCAATTTTGGCGATGTTTTTTTTTCTCTTGCAACAACACACATTTGATGCCGTACGCTGCCTGCATTCTTCGATGAATGTCCACTGGTCGACATCCTTCAAATGAAAGAAACTGAATCACCGCTCTTTGAGCTTCTTTGGACAGATGCTGGATCAACCCGGCCATTATCTCAACGGTCAGAAAAAGAACCTATGCATTATGGGACGATAAGCACCTGCTCTTTTATTCATTGGTCAGTACTTATCACATGACTATGACATGATCATGTCCAACGTACTCAATTATGCGCGGTGCGGCACGGACGGATTTCAAATAGAAATCCCGCATACCGCTTTCGAAACATAGCTGCAGGCGATTAGGAAGCAGATCACTTTGCGATTGTTTTCATAAAATGTCACAGGAATTAAAGAAGAGATTTTATCAGAAAACAGCAAGACAAATGGTTTCGCCATGCAAGTAGGTTACCAGTCAACAGCATACCACAACAAGCAATGATGTACAGACCAGATGGAATCAGAGGAAGAGGCCGACCACGTAAACGTTTGACGGAGGGAATAGCAGAGTCCATGGGAATATCGATATATGAAGCCCATACTCGGGCACTCTCACGTAGTTTATACTTCACCTCGACACCGCAAGGTACAAGAGGAACATGACGAGAGATGAGAGAGAGAGAGAGAGAGAGAGAGAGAGAGAGAGAGAGAGAGAGAGAGAGAGAGAGAGAGAGATGAGTGTTGGTCGTTCAGTAAGCAATGGCTAATTACTGAACGTAAACTTTCCATAAAAAACAGTGAAAAATGCTGGAGTTTATTGCTACGTAGTGTAAAGGATATGCAACTACCTAACTAACTAACCCAGAGAAGGAGGAGTAGGTTGATATGAACCACGCTACAAGCATGTGTTACTGTAAACAACCATCGCTCAATCAAACTGAAGGGAAACGCATTGCTGGTAAACAAGACATAATTGGGTGTAATATTTACTGAGAGCTTATGATGGCTTCATTACCAATAAGCAAAGACTACAACAAATACAACCACACTACTACATATATACTCCAAATTTGAAGTGTACAGTGCGTTTTTGGAACGTGTAAATATCACACACACACAGACTCACACAGAATGCGCAATTAAGTACACAAGATTAAAGGGATGAAGGCCAGAGGATCGACTTCTTTGCACCGGGTTCTATCCCATATGACACAATCTTATTTCTTCAAACCAATTAAATAAGTAAAGACCCACAATTGCCCAGGTCTTGGGTGTGTGTTAGATATATGGTAAATACGTTCAGAAACATAAAGGATGCCTCATCATATCTGTACAAGAGTTTTGAGCATATGGTGTCAGCCTCATATTTGTATAAAGTAATCGACACTTAAAGGGTGATGTGGTTAGTACTTTACTTCCCAGGATATTCCTGGTAACCGCTTTAAGCTGAGCCGACCTGGGAGCCAAAATCACTTCATTTTTTAAATCTCCATCACGACGGGGATTATAACAAATGAGCACCGTGCCGCACGCAAGCGTGATAGCCACAGCATTACCGCGGCAACATTAAATGCGCAATTACACCAGCATTCATACATGCCATTCGTATTGAAAAGCTTTTTAGACGTCAAATTAACGCAAAGATTAACGAACCTCCCGCTGACTGCCTTGACTATGCATTAAGCGTTTCCCTTAACGTACATTTGATTCGGAGAACACAACGCTAACAACAACTAGCAGCAATGGTCTCAGACTATGCTAAAATAAGTTTGCGAAATTGTCTCGCTGAGGTGCCTTTTATATGCAATAAAACACGTAAAGAAACAGGTGTGAAATTACCTTTAGAGCTGCCTTTTATTCCATACACTGTTACTCAAGAAATATATAACAGCTTAAAGAATATTTCAAATCGTCCGCAGCTGTGTTTCGAACGCGGTATGCAGGATTACAGAGGCGGTTTCTCTGGGTTTTGTGTTGAAAATCAAACACGTGAAACGTGAGAAGAAAACATTATCTAAGTCTAAGCCAAGCTGACACAGATAAACTGGTGAACCATGGTCAGGGAGCCGCGGCAGCCTGCTGATCTGGTGGTCAAGGGTTTGATCCGTGGCTTGGAGGATTCGAATATTTACAATTTTACCTGAGCTGGCAGGCCGACCCAGTTTTTATTGGGTACCAAGAAACATCTTGGAAAGTAAGTGCGGCATGAGTGATACCGACGTCATCATCCACCGAGTTCCGATTGGTCTATACAATTATGGGTCTAGCACCGTTTGCCCGATTCGCCTTAGGGGTCTTTTACTTGTTTTTTAACGGAATCATGATCAGATGTGAAGTTCCAGTACTGGTCTTGGAAAACCCGCTGGGGTTGCTGAGCTAAAAGAAGTGAAGGACAGTTCTGCTATACAGTTCCCTCGTAGATGGTTCTATTGTGCCGGGGCTGAGAGAAAGGTCTCTACAAGAATCTCATCCCGATACACCCAAGACCTTTTTGAGACCCAGACGACCTGAGAGAGTGTGATCTGATGAGTCGAAAACCATACAAAATATATTAGCGTATTTTTATAAACATGGATTGGTTTGTTTATTCCCTCCCTGCTTTGTGATGTGAAACAGGCGAAAATCATTATCTATACATGGCTTTACTTCAACCTGGAAATCTGATAAACAAATTAGCAAAGTTAAAGCAAAAACATTGACAGCAGGCAAGTAACGTTTCTTACCATCCTAACCAGGTACTTGTCACAAGATCCTAGTTCATAAGTAAACTATGTAGCTCTTTATCCCAGCTTTCCTTATCGTGTGTCGCCCATTATCCTGAACCTAGCGGTAATACACAAATAGACAGGTCTTACATCGCCCCAACATGAGAGAATAAGCAGAATTATCGGGGTTATGTTGACTGCAGATGTATTCGCTGTTTTATTGTGTGTTGTGAGCCGTGGTAGTGCAGTGACAGATCCGCTAGCCTGTCGACATGTTAGACATGTGTTCGAATTCCCCTCGATGCCAGGATTTTATTGTTAAATTCACCTGAGCTCTTGGTCGGACCCAGCTACCGGACATGGAAACAGGATGTTACATTTGAAAAGCATGGAAACAGGGTGTTACACTTTAAAACATGGAAACACGGTGTTACACTTGAAAAACATGGAAACAGGGCGTTGCACTTTCAAAAAGAATTTCGGTATAAGGAACCTGCTGTGAGTATATGAAATGTTAGGACCATCATATTTTGTAGGCCTGAGTGTGGGGAAAAATGAGTGGCCAGTTTTCTTCCTCCTGTAGAGAACGTCGAGTGCTGACATTGAATCCTGATCCTAACAATTACACTAACACGCCTCCTATGTTGAGCTAAGATGAAGTGTATTCATTCATTCATCCATTAGCATATCCTTTGCACAACCTCGCTGCCATAACAACCCTCCGGAAAACTGCTCGATCACAAGCAAGATGTCCAGCGTCTGATACACCCATCTGGAGATCATCCGCCACATCCTGCACTCATCTTCTCTTTGGCTTTCCTCTTTCTCTCTTCCCAGGCATATACCCCTCCATTATGGTTCTCTCCAAACTGTGATGACGTTTCAAGAGACCAAACGTATTAATACGCCATATATTGCTTGCAGAGCTTCACTGTCGGCCTGGTGATCTTACCCATCGCTATATATTTACACCATTGTCCTGACCTTCCAGGTCAACCCTGCCTACAATTTATATTAGTAAAATTTCTGTGAAGTAAAAATCTACCAGAATGATATTGGTGGCTTCACCTATCGAGAGCAGATTCCGTTTATAAAAATGTATGGTGCCAGATGCACACCTCGCATCATATCATTCAAAAGCTGGCTTGTCCTTTACTAGTATGTAGTGTGACTTCGTAAATATGCTCGACCTTGATAGTTACCACCCCTTCGTCTTCTTCTTCTTCTTCTTCTTCTTCTTCTTCTTCTTCTTCTTCTTCTTCTTCTTCTTCTTCTTCTTCTTCTTCTTCTTCTTCTTCTTCTTCTTCTTCTTCTTCTTCTTCTTCTTCTCCATTTCCCCCTCTCTGCTTCTCTTCCTCTTCTTCTTCCACTTCTTCGTTGGATATGTTCTTTTGATTTGTACGTAATTGCACCGTGCCTGTTTACAGCAGAATCTGGATAATTATCCCTTTCGGCCGACACATCCGACTTCTTCTCAGTATTGTTAACCTGGTTAGCTTTTCCATAGTCCCCAATATTATTATTACCACTTGATACATTTATTTCTCCTGCTAAACTCCGTTTTGCAATTCTCGTTGCCTCAAGATGGCAATTATAAAATCTTGCATATTGCGCGCATTTCTTAACAAAATATCTCAAGTATGTTGACTTCATTATAATTATCTATAAATTCTCCCCATTTTATGTGACTTTTTGTTGTCATGCATATAAAAATGTATCCAAATAATTCAGTAAATCGTCAAGTTAATGACTTCGACAAAACTGACTTCAGAAATAAAATTAAGACTTTCAAATTGGAATTCAGGCGGATGTTTACAATTGGCTGTATTCTCAGGTCTATCCAGCTTCTAATGAGTACCAGGAAATGGCCTGGGAAGTGGAGGCGGTCGGAGTCGCATTGACCACATCACCACTCGAGTGCCAACTGGTACCATATGGGTTCAGCACCATATACCCATTACGCCTTAAGTGTATAAAAGGGTCTTTTACTTACTTCATATCAAACACTACCGATGGGATGGGAAGTGTTCAATTCTCAAATTGTGTAGGCCGTGGTATAATGAGACTAGAGGACCAGTTCCGTTCATCGCTGTTTCTTATTGCCAGAAAATTCAGAAACTTGTTTGGTACCCGTTTAGTCAGGAGGGAACGACACCAGAGTCCCATTAGTGGAGAAAATAATCATATAACTGCTGGGGATTGAACCCAGGCCTCTGTCTTGGCAAGCAACCGAACTAACCATGATGCCACTGCGACATTGTAAATTAATTTGTGATAATTGTAAACAACTTAAAACAAACCAAAATACAAAACGTTTTAAAAGGCAAAAAGGATCGATTCTGTTGCACCGGGCTTTATCTCATATGGCCCGGCCTCTGTCCGCAGGGCATAGTCCTAACGACGACCCCCAGAAGTCTCCGCGAATATTTCACTCTTGAAGCGAATGACGTAGACCGCAATCGAACCAACGAACTTCGGAGTTCGAGGCAGCCGCATAAACGCTTCACCACGGCCACTCCTCTCAAAGAAACAAACAATTTCAAATCATAACTGTGTCCATTTAATATTGAACTTGTTTTGATCAGTCTGGGTCATTATTATCATGTAGGAAGTAGTTGCACGCCGTCGTTCTCAACACGACCCGACTAAAAGATTCTCGGAACGATTACACTGCTTCCTGCATTTTCATGCCGGGGGTAGCTACGAGTAAAATGTCCCGTGTACACCTTTGTGCTGTTCGACCCCTGCTTCTTTGTCGAGGAACCATGTCTTCCATCAGTTTGTTTGGTGGTAATTAGCTTTCTTTGAAACTAAGACTGCTTCGAGCTGATAATCATATAGCCATTAAATCTTGAATGGCCCCTTGCCTGGCTTGGGGAGTGGGATTAAACAGTTGTTCCCCCAATCTTTTTAAAGATGAAGACGGAGCTCGTATGGGAATATCCCGAGCGCTGAGATGTCGGTTCTTGGTGCAACTCAATTCAACTCAAAATACGTCTTGCCTCGAGCTATCACGCGGCCAGGTTGTATAATTGTATGTTGCTGTTATTTCTTAATTGTGAATTTATTTGTTTCTGTGAGTGCTGAATCAACAATTTCCTGTTATTACACTTCCTGTTGGATATATCTGATCTTAGTGTCGCTACTTACACTATTTGTAATGTTTCAGTCTCATCATTTCAATGTTATATTGTATAGTTATGAAAGGAAGCCACGGTAGCGTAGTCGATAGATCTTCGACTGTGTTACCGGTGGTCTTGAGTTCGATCGGCATGAGAAGCTCGAATTTAAAAAAAAAAAAAACATTGACCTGGGCTCCCAGATCGAAGTAAGTAAAGTGACCGAAACGATATTGACCATCGCACACCTTGATTATCGATTGGTCCATAGAAATAAAGCACCTTTTGCCCAATACGCCTCATGGGGTACAAAATGGGTCTTTATTTGCCAGCCACCAGCCACGGTTGATTACTATCGGTCGTTTCTCCTTAAGGTCTCATAAAATATATTTCACTCCAAAGATCACAGAACTACAGCGACTGGCCATTAACTTTTATTCTTCACATAAAGACACTTACTCAAATGCGATGAGCAGTTTACAAGCAACGTGATAACTATCTACTCGTAACATACACTTTGAATCTATTATGATGAATTATCTAATGTGTACTTACGACAGCAAAACAACAGTGTTCAGTTCATTTAAAAGTTAGTTGCATGTCCGTAACAGGACGTTGCAGTCAACACCAGCATTCTTTGGCTGTGATTTCTGGGCAAGTTTACGTTCAGTAGTTCAGCTCATTTAGGATTATAGTTAATGTAGCACATCCTTGTTCATAGATTTCCCGACATTCTCGGTAATAAACTTACAACAGCGACGCGACTAATTGTGCCAGTGTTATGTTGATTGGCCAGCCTCCTGATGGGCTTTGTGTTTTGAATGTCCTTATACAGGCTGTAAATTTTGATTCATTAAGATGAAGGAATTCACTTCGGCCCAACTCTCTAAGACATAAGCTCGACCCATTGGGGAATTTTCTGAAACCATGGCAGTGCCAGTGAGCCTGTCAGCTCTTTATTGTGTCTATGTGTGTGTGTGTGTGTGTTTATATGGGTGTATGTATGTATGTGCGTGTATGTTTTTGCATGTGTGTGTATGTATGTGAGTATGTGTGTGCACGCGTGTGCATGTGTGTATGTTCATATGTGTGTATGTTTGTGTGTATATGTGTATGTATGTGTATGTATGTGTATGTATGTGTACATGTATGTGTGTACGTGTATGTGTGTATATGTATGTGTGCATGTGTATGTTTGTGTGTATATGTGTATGTATGTGTATGTATGTGTATGTATGTGTACGTGTATGTGTGTATGTGTATGTGTGTATATGTATGTGTGCATCTGTGTGTGTGTGTTTGTGTGTATGTGTGTATGTGTATTCACGCGTGTGTATGTGTTATATGGGTGTGTATGTTTGTGTGTATCTGTGCGCTATGTATGTGTATATGTGTGTATTTGCGTGTGTGTATGTGTGTTCGAATATGTATGTATATATGTGTGTATGTGTGTTTGTGTGCACGCATGCAATGTATGCGAGGGAGTGTGTATTTGCATGTTATTCAGTGTGTGCATAACTGTGAGAGTTTGTGCAAATGATGTAAGTATGTATGCAGGTATGTTTGTGTGCGTGTGTGTTTATGAATGTGTGGGTGTCTGTGTGTCTGTCTGTCTGTCTCATAACATGGTAATGTGAATTGTTTATGTTAACAAAATTCATTTGACAATGTGTTTTTTTCTATGTCAATGTAACATGCACAATTGATGAATGAAAGATGAGTGATTGGAAGGGCCTAATGTAAGACGGACCTGCGTGCCCAGTTTGTGACTCTTTGAAAATAAAGTTCGTTCGTTCGTTCGTTCGTTCGTTCGTTTAATTATCAATAGATATGGCATGTCTTGGTGATAAGGTGAACGTAACTCTGCACATTGTGGAAGCGGTTCAGTTCAATGATGTATTCGAAACCGCATTAATTTATGTATAACAATATAAAATAGCACACATTAATGTTCCTTTACAGAACACAATTACGGAAAACACATGATTTTGCGGCGACTAGCCTTCAACAGTAAACAAATGCATACACAAAACACAACATACAATCACGGAGAGGACTTTCCAGTGACTAAATTAAGGCATAAGGACTTAATTAAAAGAATGAAAAATGGGGGGGGGGGGGAAATGAGGGCAATGAAGAGAAAATGAAAATTTGAAAAAACAAAAGAACAAACAAACAAACATTTGCTACTTATCTCATACATAAAACATAACATATAATCACAAAGACGACCCTCTTATCTCAGAATACCAGGCTGTGATATTGGGATTACAGTATCACAGCCTGGAAATCTTTTCTTTGTTTCATATTTTCATTTTCTCTTCATGGTTCTCATTTGTTTGTTTATCTTTACATTCTTCTCATTTCGTCCGTATGCCTTACCATAGTCACTGGAGAGTCTCTCAGTAATTATATGTTGTGTTTTGTGTATGTGTTTGTCTAGTGATGAAGGCCAGTCGCCTCAACGTCCCGTGTTTTCCGTAATTATGGTATGTAAATCTGCATTCATTAGTTTGTGTTATTTTATATTGTTTACATTTTCACAGCTTTACTGCAGTTCCATTAGTTTTATTCATATTATTTATGTATAGGAGGACTATTATAGATGAATAGACTGAGAGAAAGGTTAAGATGAAATGGATTTGGAAGGGGCTAAAATTTATATTTGGTCACCAAAACTTCAGTTGGTGGACTGGTTGGATTTGAGAACGAAGCATTTGCTAGATGCAGTAAAACATATTTGTGACTTGAAGAGTTTAGGACACACACTTCATGACCTTAGAAAATCTGATACTGTAACTCTGTCGACTCCATGGTTTAGTCACAACTTTTTCTGCTGAACAGTTTGAGAAAGAAAGAAATAAAGGAAAACTGTGTGGGCTTGACAGGTTGGTAGAGAATGTTCAAAAACTGTGTGAACTATCGAGGTTTTAAAACCTCGTAGACATGAAAATGACTTACAGATAAGTTGTGGTCTCGGCGAACATACTTGTGTAAATTGTCTGTACCTATTCACGCAATGTGAATACGTTACTTCAACAACAATACTCTGATTTTGTCCAAGATGAAAGGTTGGAAGGGGTCCACGTGTAAATCACGTATTCAAATATAAGAAATCTTCTTGTTTTGAACTAAAACGTAATAAGTAATGTGAACAAAAATGTGTGGATAATTGCAATTCCGAATAAATCGGGAGCCACCGAATGTGATGACATCTACCAATTAACATAATTAGTCACATAATAAAGATTTTGCTGACAATCGTCATACAATTGTTTAGACAACTTAATATGGAAATATATAGAATGGATAGCTTATGAATAATCGCCAGGCAGATCACAACATTCTAATTCACGAAGTATGGAAAGTTCCAATACTCCGTTAAGTATGTGCGGAGTAGAATGTACATGAAAGAAAAGAACACGAAATAAAAGGTACTTTGGCATCATTTCTCCCACAAGCAGTCACATGAAATATTCATCATTATCCATCATACCTGCAAGAAGAACAGAAAGACCCTCCGACATTACGATTTATTATGCTTGTCTCAGAACAGACTTTCTATGTGTATAGAAGGGAGATTTACGATAAAGACAAAGACAGCTTCTCCCCACATTTATCAGAAGCATTATTTTACAGCATCGGTTATGTTTTCTTTTCATGAACCAAATGTCTGGGTTCGCTGCCCATTTTAGAGTAATCTATCATATATTGTTATGTTATGTTACGTTATGTTATGTAATGTTATGTTATGGTATGTTATTGTGATATTCCTTTAGCTTGTCGCGGTGGCTTTTAAGAAACAGTGATGGA
Organism: Cepaea hortensis; assembly: GCA_963921405.1. NCBI lineage: Eukaryota > Metazoa > Mollusca > Gastropoda > Stylommatophora > Helicidae > Cepaea > Cepaea hortensis. Next base: position 127,381,817 of record OY992878.1, read on the forward strand.
AGGCACTGTTCATGGGGGAGTATGCCGGGGTCCACCAGCACGAAGAAGGACACAACACATTGGAGGTCCCCTACAACCCCAACATTGTAGAAGATAATGGTACAATCAATGATAGGTATTTGCTGAGAAGAATAAATACATGAGAAAACTTGGTGACAACTGGCAAGTGTTTTTTTATTTTTTTGCCCTCGCTCGCTTTGAACTCAAGCGTAGCCCATACAAGCTATTTATAGTAGTAATGGACTTAATTTTGCGTGTGGATTAGCTATCCCTATTAACAGTTTCCCTCGCCATCAGGCGGACCCACTCCGACTTCAGAGGTACTTGTAATTTACGTCCCCAAGTCAATGACGACAGGTCAACATTTTAGTCCAGCTGTCCGGTGTAGAGGTTGAACCGCTTACCTCGGCATCAACACAACAAATGCTTAAGAACACGCATTATTACCCATTCGGCCATACTGGCAAGATTGAGGAAGAAAGAACAAATGGAATACAGAGAAGAAAATACCCGGATGGCTTGGCCACGTGGCATGGTCGAGACAAGAACACACAGCTGGTCCACGATTTTGATGATCGTGTGAGATGGCGAAGTATGACCGCCCAAGTTTATCGACATGACACAGGATTATGGTGCTTTGCTGAGGAAACAATAGAATGTACGGTAGCAGTAAGCAAGAACCTACATCTTTGAGGCATTGACTACAGGAATGGAAGGGACTCGACTAGAACATATTTTGGCAGTGGGGGGGGGGGGGGGGGGTTTATTTAAGACAGTAGTATTATACAAGTAAACCACTCGTGCCTGCTCCTTGGCGCAGAGGTAACGGACGCAGTTCGTAATCCCGCATACCGCGTTCGAAACACAGCTGCGCGCGATTTGGCAGCAGACTGCCTTGCTTTGGGTTTTTGATAAAATGGTATGGATGCTGGTCGTTCAGAAAGCAATAGCTAAATACTGAACGCAAACTTGCCAAGAGATTAAAACAGCCAATAAATGATGGAGTTGACTGTGACGTCC
>OY992878.1:127385336-127575336 GCA_963921405.1 Cepaea hortensis
AGATGAGGTCACAGCAGGCTGGCCATATCACTGAGTCATTGAGGGTAGATGTGGCCAACTGAATCTACAACAGGGGATTTGCAGGGAAGAAAATATGCTGAATTGGTTCTTTGGTTGATTGGTTTTCCTGGTTGTGATTCTTCGTAATTGAATAATTACATAACTGTGAGAGTTTGTGTAAATGATGTAAGTGTGTATGCAGGTATGTGTGTATGTGTTTATGCATGTGCGTGTGTGTCTGTGGCTGGCTGCCTGTCTGTCTCTAACATGTTAATATGCAGTGTTTATGTTCACAACTTCCATGTGACAATGGCGTCTTCTCCTTTGTAAATGTAACACGCATAATAGATAGCTGATGTACGAAAGATGGATTATTAGAAGGGCCGAAAATATGACGGGCCTGCGTACTCAATTTGTGACCGTTTGAAAATAAAGTTCTTTCGTTCCTTCGTTCTTCTTGAAAACTGTGAGTTTTAACTGACGCTTGTCTGCCGATAGTCTATAAAATAAAGTTAAAGTTAAAGTTAGTTGGGGTTAAAGTTAGTTACATATCTTTTTACAGGATGTCGCCATCAACACAGCATATCTTTTCTGTTTGTGATTGTCTAGGCCAGGGGTCACAAAACTTTTTTCACGGAGGGCCGGATAACTGACAAAATGACGAGCGCGGGCCGGATACTCATTATGTACAACACTTGCTCCGGACTCCATGGCGAAGGTCTTACGGACGCAGTTCGTAATCCCGTATACCCGCGTTAGAAACACAGCTACGCGCGATTTGGCAGCAGACAGCGTTGCGCTGGTATTTTACGCTATGGTATGGGTGCCGGTAGTTCAGAAAGCAATGGCAAACTACTGAACGTAAACTTGTCAAGACATCGACAACAGCAAACAATGCTGGTTTTGACTGCAGACGTCCTGTAAAGGAAATGCAGCTAACTTTAACAATACTTGCAAGCCAGAAAGAAAGCTCTGGGAATAATGACGAAAAACTAAGTTAATCATGTGTGAGTGGCGTGCAAAGCACAAAAGCAAAGACAACCAACATATTTATCTACTAAACAAGATATCAAAGAAGGCGACATTAGCAAAAAGATAGTTACACCAGACCTAGTGTGCACGTCGAATCTCACAAACTAAGCAGCAAAAAGGTTAGTGAGATTTGTGAAACTGATATTTGGCTTTCAAGATACCATAAATTTTTGGTTTGGAGTTGCTGCATCCAATCAAGAGAATTGCTTTCAAATGTCCATCAGTCAATCTCGTTCGATGTGTTGACTTCACATACTTCATTTTTAAAAATGTTTGTTCACAGACATAAGTTGTTCCAAACACTGATGCCATACCAGTGGCAAATGTCTTCAGTTTCAGAAACTCAACATCAGCTAAGCAGCGGTAAAATTCAACAAGATTTCCTTCTCTGTGCTTCTCTTTCAACAAGACATGTGCTTGTAAATCAACGAGCTCCAACTGTAGTTCAACTGGCACATCATCAATGTTACAATGAAACGGATTCTGGAAAAAAAGAATGTTACTCTCAATTCTGTCAAGATCTGAAAATCTCTCCAAAATGCTTCTTCATGTCACAAATAAGTTTTTTCCGGAAATCGAGGTTGACATCTTCGGCGATTGTAGCGCACAACTCTTTAAAACAATGAAAATGAGAAAAGTTTTCTCCTTCCAGTTGTGCGTCAAACAATGACAGCTGTCTCCGAAATCCTTTGATGATTCTGTAAAGATCACAGACGAAGTTATCATTTCCTTGAATTTTCAAATTCAGTTCATTCATGTGGGATGTAATGTCGACCAAAAATGGCAACTTTGACAGACAGGTAGGATCTGACTATTGTAGATCAGATCTATCTTTTTCAGTGAAGAAAACATCTATTTCGCTTCACAGTTTGTAAAAACGAAACATGACTTTACTACAGCTGAGCCACCTCACCGGTGTGTGATAAGGCACGTCACAGAATTCAGAATCAATTTCTTCAAGAAAAGACTGGAACTGACAGTGATTGAGTGCATGTCCCCGAATGAAGTTCACAGCAGAAACGACTGGTTTCAGTACACAAGAAATATCTAAGTCTTTCAGACAGAGTGCTTGATGATGTATGATGCAGTGTGTGAACAGAGCGCCCGGAATTCGCAAATCTTCCAAATGAGCCCTAATCTGCCCCATCAGACCTTCCTCACTCCAGCTATGTTTTTTCTCCATCATCTGTAACACATTGAAGCTGATTCCACAGAAGGTTATAGTCTTGCTAAACTTTTTGCACTTACATGAAAATGTATTTTCCAATTGTTGTTGCATGCCTTCAGCAAACGGCGGCAACACTTCCGTTATCCGTAAGTCCAAGTTTACACCACGAATGAACACGAAAGGTTGTGACGTACTCGAGAGATCAGTAGACTCATCCAGCACCAGAGAATACCACAACAATTTCCTAGTTTTCTCTTGTATCTGTAGCACTATGATCTCTCCAAGTTCTTCTGTTCTTCGCACAACTGACCTTTCTGAAAGGCTGATAGTTCCAAACAAATCGGCTTTCTTAGGACACACTTATTTGCTGCTTCCACCATACACTCTTTGAGGAAGTTGCCATCAGTAAATGGTTTTCCTCGTTCTGCCATCTTATGCACTATTTTGTAACTTGCACGAGTGACAGATTCATTATCAGCACACTTTCTCGTGGAGAGATTTCGTTGTGTTTCTAAACCACGTTTCATTGACTCATTTTTCTCAGAGTGTAACTTTCCAGAAAACTTTGAATATGTTGATAGATGTTTTGTTTCGTAGTGACGCCGAAGATTGTACTCTTTCAAAATGGCAACACCTTCGCTGCATATTAGGCAATTCGTTTTCTGGTCCTTTGTTTCCACAAAAAAGTACTTTACTCCCAATTCTTCATTGAAAACTAGACATTCAGCGTCCACTTTTCTTTTCTTAGTAGCCATAATGAAGTGTGAAGTACACGGGATCTGAAAATGAAGAAGACATTGAATTAGAAACATAATTAACATCCCCTTGAAACACAAGAAAAGCAGAGGACTAAGGGTCACTGGTGAAGCTACGGCTCACCAAAGGTACATATAAAGTTCATATGTACCTTTAGTAATAGAATATATCTCATAATAAAATTTACTATATATATATATATATATATATATATATATATATATATATATATATATATATATATATATATATATATATATATATAATATATATATATAATATATATATATATATATATATATATATATATATATATATATATATATATATATATATATAGGGTCGGCCAAAATAAACAGCCTAGAGCAGAGTTTTACAACCGGGGTTCCGTAAGTGCCAGCCAGTGGTTCCTCCGAAATAGACCAAAATCGCCTACATGCAACATCTCTGCTCATCTGGTTTATTACATAAAGTAGGACACACACTTGGATCATCGCACATAGTTCCTTGAGCAACATAAACATTTGCGAAAGGGTCTGCTCCACCAGAAATGTTTAAAAACACTGGCTTAGAGACCAGCTCGATTAACACCTTGACAGGGGAATTCTTCTGAGTCGGGGATAATATTTTTGTAATAACACGAGGCTTCTATGGCATTTTTATGCTATGTTTGCTACTTTAGTGTCTCTATTCACACTTGCGGTTCACTTACCTATCACTGTCAAACAAAGAAATCCTTGTTACATACCTATAAGATAGATGACTGACAAAAAGAAGTAAATATTTCTGGAGCATAAGACCTGTGTTGACAGCCGGACGCATCTGGGAGAAGGAAAGATGCGTGTGTGTATGTTGCCATGGAAACCATGGTAACGTCAGAGCGTAGGCGGCGCTACCACGAGCCGGGAAAAGACTTGGGATGTCGCGAAATGAGCAAACAATGCAATAAACATGAAAATCTAGATACAATAATTTATAATTAAATATAGTAAATGTAGGACACATTGCAGCCAGGAGGTCTCAGTACGTGTGAAGATCTCCTATTATTCTAAACATAATATTTACATTTAAATTGTATCACAACGTCTTGTGTTCCATACGTTATATCAAGCAAGTTCGAGTACCGTCGGCGGGTCGGATGAAATGACGCCGCGGCCGGATCCTGCCCGCGGGCCGTAGTTTGGTGACCCCTGGTCTAGGTAATGTTGGTTTCGTTAGTTTGCGCTTGCTTTCTGAACGGCTCACGCTTATACCTTTGTGAAAATCAACGCAAAGCTGTCTGCTTCCAAACTGTCTGCGGTTGACTGCGAACCCTGGTATGTAGGGATTATGAGACCACTATGCCACAGACTCCAGCAACAATAACAACAAGGAAATAGCACAATTTTCTCCATACGCCTCAAGGCGAGATCCTCTACTCTTTGTTTTTTTAATCAGTAAAGAAGTCTGTCGTTGCTTTCATTCTTGGCAGTGACAATTCTGGTCGATGACCGTAGTTGTTGTCCCTTTACAGAAATTATCTCCCCATAATTGCGAATTTGAGACCATATCCAACAACTATTTTATGGCTGCTCTCAAACTCAATCCCTTACATGCTCGCATGGTTTACTGTTACCTTCGTTGTGGGGAGAGATGACGACACAGGTGCACCATCTTACCTAAGGGTGCCTCTTAGGCTAGCGTAGAGAAGGAGGTGCCTTACTTCTCCTTCGATAGGGGATACTCCTAACCCTATACACCTACAGCATGTTAGGCATCACAGCCTTAGTAAGAGACAATGAATACAGAAGATCCATTAAAGGCGACCAATTTTGTGATGGTGGCAGCCGATCTTATATTTAAAATAAAGAGCAAAACTCGAGTCTAGTGCTTCCGCATTGACGTGGATAGGCCTTAGGTTCATACCAGAATACGATCAGCGTTGCCAGTAGTGGGTTGTGCTCAATATTTAAATTTCAAATCCCGAAACAACCAAATAAATCAATTTGATTATTGCTCGCTGGAATTTAGGCGGCTTGGTGTGCCTTGCCAATGAGAAGACCTGATCGTTCGGGTCCACATCGATTGACGGACGTCAGTCGCGGCGATCGTGCAAATCTTGAGCTACTGCCTACGATGGGTGACGTTGTAATATTCTGTTGTGATAATTTGGCCGTGTCCAGCGTTTGCCGCGTGGTCTAGTGGTTACACACCCGCTTCACACGCCGGTGATCCGGGGTTTGTTTCCGGATCCGGTCAAGGAAATGCACTACTGATGAGCTCAAACAAGAGCGAAACTCGAGTCTAGTGCTTCCCCATTGACGTGGATAGGCCTTAGGTTCATACCAAAATACGATCAGCGTTGCCAGTAGTGGGTTGTGCTAAATATTTAAATTAAAATGACTACAAGCCACTAAACTCTTTAAATCCTAGACAGCTATTACTGGAACGGGTTCTTTTCAAATTACAATTAAAAGATAGTATTGTGGGACAAAAGAGGTAGATGGTCAATTAGATCATCATAATCATCATCATCTTCCACTTTTGCCGTCAAGAATCGTGGGGACGGATAATTGCTGCTCCAGAGCCCGCTGGGTGGTACTGGATAGTGTCATTCCGTGTGATTGTACATTGTCTTTGATGACGTCAATCCATTTTCTTCTTGTGCGTTCTCTTGCTCACATAGCAGATCTTCTTTGATGTAGGGCCAGTGCTGGTAGTTGATGGTGTTGTAATCTAACGAGATGGTCAAATCATGTGATCTTCTGTTTTCAATAAATGTGGCACAAAGTGTTGATCCCATTGTCTGTTTATCGGTCAATTAGATATGCTGTCTTAATTTAACAGCTGGGTGAGACTGAAGGAGTTGTGGACAGCATATCATGTATCATCATCATGTGTCACGCTAATATGTGTAAGCGGCAATGGTTTGCCGTCTCAAACGATTACCAGAATCTTGGCTCGAGTATGTGTGCTTGTGCCGGTTATGCATATCATGTATATCATGTATGGTGTCACTAATAAACACATTAACAGAAAAGGGGTTAATGTAACTAATAAACACATTTGGATACAGTGGCTTATTGAACCTAATAAACACATTTGGATAAAGTGGATTAATGTAGCTAACATAACATTAGGATAAAGTGGGTTGATGTAACTAATACAACATTAGGATAAAGTGGGCTGTAACTAATACAACATTAGGATAATGGGAGTTAATGTAACTAAAACATCTTTAGGGTAAAGTGGGTTAATCTAAATAATACATTATTATGATATAGTAGATTAAAGTGACTAATAAACACTTTAGGATAAAGTGGGTTACTGTAACTAATAAACACAGTAGGATAAATGTGAGTTACTATAACTAATAAACATGTCTGGATAAAGTGGGTTAATGTAACTAATAAACTCATTAGATTAACGCGGGTTAATGTAACTGGATGGAACAGAAGAATTTAAGGACAGCATTTCACAAGCAAGTACAGGATGCTTTGTTCAGTACGGAACGAGTTAAAGCGCATTAAATTAAACAACTACCTTCAAAGCAGAAATTATTTCTTTTAAACTGAACTTAGATGTTTTTGTTTTTTAATTTCATGTTTTTTTTTTTTTTTTGGTGGCCATAGACTCTCAGCTGCACAGCTCGTGAAACAGGGCTTAAAAACTGTTTGTACAATCGGCCTAAGTGATATACAGTGACGCCAAGAAGAATATCTACAAAGGTAGACCGAGTATAGAGCCATTATATTGTCTTCTCAGAAACGATCCGGTTCTAAGGATGAAACGGGTTTTTTTTTTTCCCCCCTTTTCGCTGAGTAAAGTGTTGCACCAAAGTGCTCGTCACGTCGTGATTTTGAGCCTGCGGGGAATCGTAAAGGGACGTTTTTAAATTGTGTACAAACACGTGGTGCACGTGATTGCTTCTAATAAAAATAACATTTACCAATCTTAGAATCTTGAAAACTGTATAGCGGAAGCTAATGACAAACGCTAGGAGACTGTTGTCTTTTCGGTTGCAGATAAACAGAAGACACAGGAAGTAAGCAACAACATCAAGTGTGTAAATTTCAATAAGGAACATCATCATCATTATGTACCATGCCAATAAGCGTGGACAGTATGAGTCGCGATCCCACACTATCACCAGAGCCTTGGATCAGCGTTGTGTTCTTGTGTCGATTATGCCAAGCCAACCAGATATTTATCTATCTGCCTTCCTTTTGCATTTTGCCCATCAATCATGCCAACTGTGACCAATATTTACCGTTTATTTCTTTTGGTGAAGTACCGAAACATACTTTCTTTACTTTGTGGACCTTCTGAGGTCATACTGGATATAACGAAAGAAACCAATTTAGCAGCCTGCTTCTAGCCCAGTGCTAAAGACTGTCTGTATGTCTGTCTTTCCGTCTGTCTATCTGTATGTCTGTTAGGGCATAATGTTAGACGGGCCTGCGTGCCCAATTCTTAACCCTTAAAAAATAAAGTTTGTTCATTCTTTCGTTTGTTCTGTCCGGCTATCTGTCTAAATGTCTGTCAGTCTGCAAATATATCCGTCCGTCCGTCGGTGTGTCCCTTCCAAATGACGCTTCACTTCTATGGCAAAGTCTACGTCAATTAATATTAAAACTACAGAATGCAGATCACCACTGCGGCGGACGTGCTTCCTTCTCCAACGGTAAATTGGTTTTACAGAAAACAGTTAATATCTGTTATCGTATCTGGCCATCTGATACAGAGCTCCCGACGGGAGTATCTGCAGACGAGCATCTGCAGTCTTGATGTCATGGTTGGGAACGCCGGAATCCATACAACAATGAGCTCATGTCTCCGGTAAACAGGCTGATTTCTATGTCTCCTGGGATATCTATGGAATTCTGGATTGGTGAACGAGTATCGACAACACACTGCTTTATTTTCATTTTCATATTCTTCTGTTTCCCCTTTCTATGAGTAGCTGATGATTATAAATTAGTTGCATATCCTTTACAGGACGTAGCAGTCAACCCTGGCATTTTTGGTTTTTGTTATTTCTTGGCAAGTTTATGTTTAGTAGTTTGCCATTGCTCTCTGAACGACCGGCACTCATAACATTGTATGAAAGTTAACGCAAGGCGGTCTGATTTCAAATCGTCCACAGCTCTGTTTCGAGCGCGGTGTGCGGAATTACGAATTGCGCCTGTAACCTCTTTGCCACACAGCCAGTCGATGATGATAAATGCAAGTTTTATTTAATCTTGTTTCTTTAAAAAAAAAAAAATCTTCTTTTTCATATTGTTGCTATTCTTGACCTCCTTCATAATAGTGTTTTTTATAATTTATCACATGTAACAATCTCGGAAAGGAACATTCTATTTACAATGCCATGAATGAACATTCATTTCTGAGTAATTGTGTCGTTTCTCGTGTCCCTAGGGAACCTTTCATTGTGATCTATATGTTCTTCATTGTTTGAACAATAATGAGTAGTCACGTTTTTAAACCAGTGTTTATACCAATGAATGTAACTATAGAACTGGTACATTGACAGCTAAATATTTGTAGCACTAATGTCCATCATATGCAGAAGAGAGAAACGATAGTCTTTTGGCCTACAGCCGCTCTATTTGAAGAAAAACTCTATGGGGGTATCAAGCATCTTAAGTTGACTGCTGCTTTCTTTGTATTTAAGATTATTGACGGCTGAAGGTGAACGAAGGAGAAGAAGAAGAAGAAGAAGAAGAAGAAGAAGAAGAAGAAGAAGAAGAAGAAGAAGAAGAAGAAGAAGAAGAAGAAGAAGAAGAAGAAGAAGAAGAAGAAGAAGAAGAAGAAGAAGAAGAAGAAGAAGAAGAAGAAGAAGAAGAAGAAGAAGAAGATTCCAGTGTTTTGGGTTGTTGGATATATAATCATCTTCAGCGTCATGTAGGGCGTCCTTTGCTGAATGTTGCTTTCATCTCAGCCCGAGGCTAAGGTTCTCAAATCTTGGCCAGTCGCTCTATCTCGTGAACGTACATGTCCACTGTGTCTTAAATGTCCATCTTCGTGCTGGCATATCTTCCAGAAACCATGCCTTCCATCACTGTTCTCCCAAGATCACTGTGGAGATTAATATGGCCAGAACATTTCAGTTTCGCAGATGCAGTGTTGTTTATGAGCCATATTTCTTCAATGTTCAGATTGGAGATATGCATGCAATATTTTTGCCTGTTATGCTTGAAGTCTACAGGGAGAGCTAACAGAAATAGCAAATATAAAATGGCCATTGATTCTGACATAGAAACGTGCGTGATGAATAGCCAAAGCCAGATGTGTTTTTATTTTTCTGGGTTATCTGAAAAAGAAGAAAGACATTCTAACTGTGTTTATTTGTTGCTGGTTTGGCGTATTAATAGCGTGCTGTGAATTCGTTGAATATTACATTAATTGTTAGCCATTTGCTGTTTCTACTTGAATTTAAGGACAAGGTCTTCGAGCCGAGTTAGTTGAGCCAAGAACCGATAGCACAGCATTCGGGACATTCTTATATATGTTCATCCTCATCTTCAACAGCCAGTGGAGAGTCCCAATACTACTGGTACCAGCTGCAGATTGATGATGTGCCCGTCTGGTCTTTCCTCGGGGTACTGATTGTCGGCCAGATCCTCTGAGCAGTCTCTGTGGCATCATTCTCTCTAGGCTTTAATAATGAATCCGTTCTTCCACGCTACAATATGATCCCAAAGAACTCTGGCCACATATGCCTTATCATTCACCATTACACCGCCCAATGATGCAAACCCAGCCAATCTGTCCAATGCTCGTTTTCAATAACATCAGCGTGCGCTTGGGAAAAGATTCAACAGATATTTCCTATCTTTGATTTTTGAAATGAAGCATGCCACTCTGTGCGAAGCACGCCTATCTTCACCTTTCTCAGCATGCTCTGTAAGTCTGTTACAATCACAACATGTGTGTGATGTTTGTCCTCCAGCCAGCGAAACGCCGCTATGACTTCCCACACCTCTATTCTCAGACTAGATGTCGTGGTATCATATGCCAGGCTCTCCTGCACTAAACACTGCCTATTAACATTCGCTATAACCTCCATGACACTCCCTTTATCTCTTACCACAGAGTCTTCCGTGCAGATTATTACATCACCTAGGCGCGAATTGTCGTGAATCAACTGTTCGCCATTCAGTGCAATCTGCAGGTCAATCCCTGCACTCCACGTGATTATGATCCGGCTGCACATTGAACCTGTCAGCAATCATTGATAAAACTAGGATGTGTCGCATGCGCACTACGACGTGTACCTACAGACTTTGAAAAGCGTTATTCGTATACGAAGTTCCTTTTAAATTATAAGCTACACTGATTGCTCGGCAGTTTGCATATTGTAACTTTCCCTACCAGCCAAATAAATTAACAAATAGAAACCGATTTTTTGTACATAAAACACAATGCTAGATGACCAAAACGTATCCGTATAAATGTATATGTATTATCCTCATTTGCCCTGCTAAATAGCGTTGATGTATATCCATAGATCTCTGAGCAATGTAAAATAATACAAAGTAATGCAGCTTTACAGAACAAAATTATGAATATTCGTAATTCTGTTCTGTAAACCTGCATTACTTCGTATTTTATATTGTTTACATTTCCACAGCTTTACCGTAGTTCCACCAAACGTTATCCATAGATCTAGACCTTCTGGTGTTTTCGGTTCGTTTTGTTGATGTTTTTCCACAATGCAGCCGTGTTATGCCATACAGCATCATTTCTATCTGTCTGCCCCTGCCTCTTCTGTACAGTGTTTTTTTTTTTTTCAGTCGTCACGATATATCCCATGCTTCTCTTCCCATTGCATGACCACACAACAGTGTTTCTTTCTTATATATGACTAGCTGACCCTGCCCGGCTTCGCCCAGTCCCTGGTGGGAAGCATCTCATTTAATTCATATAAGTAGTCATATAAGTTCCCGTTCCCGTTACCGACTATCTGTCTGTCTGTCTGTCTGTCTGTCTGTCTGACCCGGCCCGACATCGCCCAGCTCCTGGTGTGAAGCATCTCATTTAATTTATATAAGTAGTCATATAAGTTCCTGTTCCCGACTGTCTATCTGTCTGTCTGTCTGTCTATCTGTCTGCCTGACCCTGTCCGGCTTCATTAAATTCATACAACAAAAAAAAATGTAACTTAAAAGAACGTTCTACCACACACCATCCATTATTTTTAATGAAAACTCTTTCTAATCACCTGCATGACTACAGTAACTTCTTAAGCAAAAAAAGATGAGTTACAATGTTATGCATTGTGCATCATTTTTATGAAAACTTTGAAAATGCCTTACAGATTGTATCATTATTTATTATAACTCATATGCCGGTATATAACTATGGACAAAGAGTTTATAAATCTTTGAAAACGATGCCACAATATGACTATAAGTTATACAGAAAAGTTATGCCCCTTGAAATAACTTTTACAGAGTTAGGTCCCCTGAGATATATGAAATTATGATGAAAAATGAAAAATGAAATAATACTGAGTAAACAGGCGATTTCACACTAACAAAATATCACAGTTGACAGCTCTGGAATGAAAGGAAGGCGTGTAGAAAATTTCATCTCAATCGGATGGGCCGTTCGCGAACAAATAAAGGACATACATACATACATACAGAGATACGCACATCCTAATTTATATATAAGATGAAGATTTGAATAATTGAAACGTTGTTTCTTGTGCCGTAGTATACTTATTTTCATTTTACTATTAATAATATTTTTTTTTTATTTTATTGTTTTTTTTTTGTTTGTTTGTTTTTTTTTTTTTTTTTTTTTTTTTTTTTTTTTTTTTTTGGGGGGGGGGGGGGGGGGGGGGGTAAATCTTTTTGGATTTTTCCCTTGTGGTTTACGTTCACCATTTTGGAGTTCGTTGTAAGCTATGTACACTGTGTCTGTGTTTAGTATATCTCACCTTTTCGCAGGAGCTGCAAATACCTGACTGTTCTTATTTTTTTCTTATAGTTGTACATAATGTTATACTTTCTTTAGCCTTTTCCAGGCAATCGTTATTAGTTACTCTGGCAGTCCAAGACATTCACAACATTCCACTCAGAAACGACATCTCCGCTGTCTCGAAACTCTTCCTAATGTGTTTGTTGACTATTGCAAGATCCGCTGCCATACATTAGGACATGCTCTTATATAATATTTCACTACTATATTTAAATGTATGATATAAAGTATCCGTACGTAAAGGACCATTTTACATTCCTTGTGGAGTTTTTGGCATATGGGCTAGACTTTTAATTTTTACCAATTGGCAATCGAGGCGTGAGGTGTTCAAAATTACGTGAGCCGTTTTCACTTCCCAAGACATGACCTCGTACCCATTTCTAAGCTGGCTCGACCTGGGAGCGAAGGTGAATTTTACAAATGCCCCTCAATGAAAATTAGAACACGAAACCACCAAGCGTGCCAGTCTCCCTGGTCTAGGGGTTACACAGCTTTCTCCGTAATCCCGTATACTCTCTTCAGTAACGTGACGTGCGCGAGAATCGGTACCGGTTCTCTCTGAGTCGGTACCTTATGGGGTATGTGAGCCAGTCGCTCAGAAAGCATTGGCAAACTACTGGGCGTAATCTTGCCAAGAGATCAACTAACAGCTGAAAGATGCTGATGTTGACAGCGATGTCCTGTAAAGGATATGCGAACAAAACAAAACAAAAAAAAATTCACCAAGCCGCAAGCTGCTGGCCTCTACGCTTCCTTGGCTCTTAAATATATAACGGCTGGAATATATAGTTTATATAATAATTGTATAATAGTATGTAAAGTGTTGTGTTCTACAGGAAAGGGTAATTACCCTTCCTCTAGTTCAGTCGCCTGCTCCGTGGCGAAGAGGTTACGGACGTTGTTTGTAATCTCGCATACTCGCGTTCGAAGCACATCTGTTGGTGATTTGGAAGCAGACCGCTTTGCTTCGGTTTTTTTACGAAATAGTATGGGTGCCAGTCGTTCAGAAAGCAATGGCAAACTATTGAGCGTAAACTTTCCTAGGGATCACAAAAGCAAAAAATTGATGGTGTTGACTGCGATATCCTGTAAAGGATATGCAACTAACTTTAACTAGTTCAGTATGTTCTTTATAGTGAGAAATTGTACGAGTTCACTTTGTGTCATTGACACAAACAGAAACGGTTCTTTTTTTTCGTTTCTAAAATCTCTATTTGACCCCTATCAATGAATATCACCAGGGGGTCATTGTTCCACTGAACATAATCAATCGTTTTTGTCAGCCCTACTTTCCGTCTTAGCCCAATCTCACTTCCACTATCAGCCCCAATCTGCGGCTTGTGGCTCTCCCACCCCTGCCCTGCCCATCAGCCTATTCTGTTTGGCCCAGCATGGATCCAGTATTTAATAGAAGTAATGTCATTATCAGTCCCTGGTCATATTATCTTCATATATAAGAGACAGGCAAATCGACTTTCCATCGTTGTGGTTTTGCTTTCGCTACCGATGACAACTTCATTATCATTCCACGATAGGCAATAATCTGACAATGTATGGAGTTCTATTTTGCTCATTATTACCAAACGCACATATAGTTTTCAAGAGAAAATAAATAGCGGCTTTTGAAATTAATAAATGTTGAAGAGAAGTTATGAGATTATCGTGTACCAAGAAGAAGAAACGTGTTGACATTGTACATTTTCCATCTAAGACACAATGATTCTTTCTTTTAAATCTTAGACCATGGGGATAGCATAGTTCACATTCGAACAATGATTATCATTACACTGTAAAATTAAATCAGCTTTCAACAATTTATAATACTTTTATCATTATCATCATCATGATTATCATGATTTTCCACTTTTGCCGTCAAGCATCGTGGGGAGGAATAAATGGCGTTCCAGCGCGCGATGGTTGGCACTGTCTTAGATGTCGTCAATCCATTTTCTTCTCGGGCGTCCTTTTGCCCTCGTCGCTGATGTTCTTTGATGTAGAACAAGTGCTGGTAATTAACGTTGTTGCATTCTAGCGCAATGGCCAACATTTGATCTGCTGTCATTCGATAAATGTGGCACAAGGTTTTGATCCCACAGTCTGTCTGATAACAGCATTTCTTACTCGGTCTCGGATTGTTAAGTTGGCAGCTCTCCTTGGGCATCTCATCTCACAGGTGTTGATTTTGCGTAAGTGTGATTTGGATAACGTCCAAGTTTGTGATTGGTAGCGTAAGGTTGCTGTGAATATGCTGTTTATTATCTGTCGTTTTGCAGACATAGGTGTGTTTAGATGTTTCAGTATGGGTGATAGTTGATATGTAAGTGCACTAGCTTTTTGACATCTGATTTCGATTTCTCTATCCAATCTACCATCTTCTGTGATCATACTTCCATAATATTTTAATTCTTTAACTTGTTTCAGAGATGTGCCATTTAATTGTATACTAGTGGAGCAGGATATCTGCTAACTTGCATTACTTCGGTTTTGACTATATTTATACTCATATTGTATATGGTCCATGTTAAACTCAGATTATTAATATGGTTTTGCAGTCTGCCCTCGTTGCTATAAAACAAGCACTAATCGTCTGCAAATTCATAAAATGGAGATTCGTTATTTATTTGGTAAATTTGATACCAAATTGCATTTTTAGAAAATATTTAATAGTAATTTTCATCAGGGAGAAATAACGACGATTCTCAAATTACCGGAATCTAGTTATTTTTCCAACACGGCGACATTGACGCAGTAAATTGTCTGTGCGAAATGCAAATAAACTGGCAAGGACTGCTGACGTTTTGTACAGCTAGAATTGTTGAGACTTGCGTGTATGTAACACTGGCAAATGCCGAATCAATTGCATGTGTATCTGTGCGTGTGTGTGTGCGCTAAAATAAATAAGTGTGTGTGTGCATGTATGGATACCTGCTTGCCTGCGCAAGTACATGCGTGCGTGTGTGTACTTGTATGTATGTGTAATTGTGTTTGTTTTTGTGCTCGTATGCATGTATGATTATATAGATGGATGGATGAGATGTGATGAGATGGGATGGGATGGGATGGATGGATGGATAGATGGATGGATGGATGGATGGATGGCTGGATGGATGGATGGGAGGGATGGATGTTTGAATGGATAGAATGATTGTTGAGTGGGTAGATGGATAGGTGGATGGATGTTTTTATATTTGCATATTTGCTCAGCGGAAAGGCGAGACGGACATATAATCAGATTGCTACTGGAACTATTAGTGTTGGAACTCTTCGCTGGTTGCTGAGGATGGGGACGGAGCGCTTATGGGAATGTCCCGAATGCTGTGATGTCGGTTCCTAAATCAATCAATCAATCAATATTTGCATATATCGATGTATGCATGTAGGTATCGATAATTATCCATAATGTAGACCACGACCTATCTTGATAAGTAATAAAAACGTCTCGGGCACATGCAGAACGACGTTCATATTGAAGCAGAATCCCGCTATGAACATTGACAAAAGACTGTAGTTGTGAAAGAGATGTTGTCATATGTCTATGAACATTGGCAAATTACTAGTTGTTGAAGGAGATGTTGTTTATATGGCTATGAACGTTGACAAACGACTGTAGTTGTGAAAGAGATGTTGTCATATGTCTATGAACATTGGCAAATTACTAGTTGTTGAAGGAGATGTTGTTTATATGGCTATGATCGTTGACAAACGACTGTAGTTGTGAAAGAGATGTTGTCATATGTCTATGAACATTGGCAAATTACTAGTTGTTGAAGGAGATGTTGTTTATATGGCTATGATCGTTGACAAACGACTGTAGTTATTGCAGGAGATGTTTTCTATATGGCTTTGATCGTTGACAAATTACTAGTTGTTGAAGGAGGTGTTGTCTATATGGCTGTGAACGTTCACAAATTGCTCGTTGTTGAAGGAGGTGTCCTCTATATGGCTATGATTGTTGACAAATTGCTCGTTGTTGAAGAAGATATTGTCTAAATGGCTATGAACGTTGACATAAGAATATAGTTGTCGAAGGAAGTGTTGTCTATATGGCTATGAACATTTACAAAAGACTGTAGTTGTTGAAGAAGATGATGCCTATTGGTTATGAATGTTGACAAAAGATTGTAGTTGTTCAAGGAAAAGTTGTCCATATAGCAGTATTTTCCCCAACCTACACACAATAAACAAGCCCCGGGATATGTTTAGATTACTGCGTGAATCTATCAAGCAAATAATTGTGTAAAGGACAGCAAGGCCGAATGGATAAGAGAGTTGTCTCTTACACAGCCGGTGTGCTGATGCCGAGGTAGCGGGTTCAGTTGGATTAAAATATTGACTTCTCGTCCTTGACATGGGGACGTAACTTACAAGTACCTCAGAAGTTGGAGTTGATTCATCTGATGATGGTAGTAAGGAAAGGTACTCCACACGAAAATCTCAGTCCAGAGCACTAAAAGTAGTAGCTCGTGTGTGTACTACGCTTGAGTTCAAAGCAAGCGTACAAATAAAAAAGTGTGTCTTATACAGTTATAAACTACTACACGTACTGTGAACAACCTAATTATAAATAGCTTGAAGACAGTGTCAGGTCTTAGTCAGATATGACTGAGTTACCGTATGACAGTGTCAGGTCTTAGTCAGATATGACTGAGTTACCGTATGACAGTGTCAGGTCTTAGTCAGATATGACCGAGTTAACGTATGACAGTGTCAGGTCTTAGTCAGATATGACCGAGTTACCGTATGACAGTGTCAGGTCTTAGTCAGATATGACTGAGTTACCGTATGACAGTGTCAGATCTTAGTCAGATATGACTGAGTTACCATATGACAGTGTCAGGTCTTAGTCAGATATGACCGAGTTACCGTATGAAAGTATCAGGTCTTAGTCAGATATGACCGAGTTACCGTATGACAGTTAGTTAGTTAGTTAGTTAGTCGACAGATCATCCTCGCTGCACATCGAACCATTCAGTCCATAAGTGCTCGGATCCCCTCCTCAGCAAATCCCGCAGCGTGTAGCGGCTAACGACGCCAGTTCTGTGTTGGTTTATCAATCTTCTTTGGCTTCCTGCGTAGTGTTCTTGTTTGGCCACACCTCTTTTAATTTGATGCTCTAGCAGTCTGGCCATTGTTGTAGATTCACAGTCATCACTTGGTTCTCGCAAAAGTCTCACATCACGTAGAGCATTCAGAATGTCAGCCTGGTCCATGGCGCGTCCGCCCTCCACAGTAGCCTCACTTGCGAGCTTGTCAGCCCGCTCATTTCCTTGTACTCCCGCATGCCCTGGCACGAAGATGAAACTAATCTTTGCCAGCCGAGACCGCTTCAGAGGCAGCAACCATTCTCTTCGGATCGACCCCTCCTCTATCCTCTTGATCATGTTCATTGAGTCGCTAAGGAAACAAGCCCTGGTGAATGTCTGTGTCTCGAGCCATGTTATTGCTTTACTTACTGCCATGACTTCCATGGTCAGGCTACTTGTGGTTTCAGTGAAAGCACCAGAGTCCTCCTTCACAATTTTCCCTCCGGCCCGAGCTGTAAAGGCCCATGAGCTTCTCACATGTCGGACGACCGACCCATCTGTGTAGATGACCGCGTCACCGTCTAGCGAATTCTCGAAAATCAACGCTTGTACTTCAGCCTCAACAGCAGCCGGATTTTCTTGTCTGCATTTTCTATCTAATTGGATGCAAACTGAAAAGGATGTGCAGAAGTCTGTTGGCACTTGCACCCACTCCTCGCCAGGTTCTAAGTCCTCAAGTGAACACACCTGTTGAAGAATGTCTTCGGCTTGACCCATCCACGACCGTCCTCTTTTTAACCTGCTGCCCTTCACCTTCCTAATTTCACTATGCAGTGGATGTTGTGTGTTTGCGTTAATTCTGAGGTAGGCGCGTGCCCTGCAAACTTGTATTCTCTCTTCAATGGTTGGAAAATCAAGAAGGTAGCGCATCGCCCTGCATGCTGTATCTCTTGTACATCCAAGAATAATGCGCATAGCTTCATTCTGTATCCTTTCCATCCTTTCTATCTGCTTATGGCTGAGAGTCAAGATTGCCATTGCATACTCCAAAACAGACATGACCAGCCCCTCGTACAGAAGACATAGATGGCGCTGCTCACAGTTTGCTGCCGCCATCACCCGCATCGCTGCCAAACCCCGCTTGGCCTTTGTTATCACCTGGTCTATGTGCACATTATAAGCAAGGCTTCGATCAAACCGTATCCCCAGGTAATTCATTGCCTACGTTCTTTCCACCGTCTCTGAACACAGCATTACAGTTGGTGTTGGATTGTTGACAATATGATTATTCAACGAGAACCAAGTCACTGTTGCCTTTGTTGGGTTAACCATTGCCCCAGCTTCATCACACCAAGTACTTATGCGATTGAGTTCGGTTTGTAGTTCCCCAGCAACCTCCTCTCTATCCTTACCCTGACGATACACTAAAACATCATCGGCATATGACAATGTCCTGCCAGGTCCAGTGATCTGCTCACTGGTGATTCTCACTGTGTAGGCGTTGAACAGTACCGGAGATAATGGTGATCCCTGTGGTAGGCCAGGATATATTGTTGTTGGTTCCGAAGTCCAACTGCCACATCTAAAAACTACTTTCCGTTGGAAGAGGGCTGCAGCGATCCAACTAAGGAGGAATGGACTTACGTTTAGTTCAAGAAGCTGAAACATTAAAAAATCCAGTGGTACTCTGTTGTATGCGTCCTCAAGATCAATCGCTGCAGCAACGGTTTCAGTGCCTGAGTGGAAACCTTCATAGACATCCTGGGCAAAGACTGCTGCATTGGTCCAGGTTTCTCTTTTTGGACGGTACCCACCCAGGGTAGGTGGGAAAACACCTTGCCTCTCTAGTTGGCTTGATATTTTCCTGGCAATTACCTTCTCCAGCAGCTTGCCTATTGTATTCTGCATGGTTATAATTCGATATCCCTGAATTTTTTTGTGGTCTTTGTCAGGCTTCGGCAAGGGAATCAGATAGCTGTGTAACCATTCCTCCTTGATGCTAGCACTCCCTATACTGTTGTTGTACATGTCTGCTAGTTTCTCTAGCTCATTGTCGGTACACCTATTTATGTCGTCGTATCTTATGCCATCAGGACCTGGAGCACTGTTTTTTGATCGTCGAAGCACAGCCTTGATTTCTTTCACTGTCACTGTGTCTTCATCCGGAGTGTTCTGGGCCTTGCATCTGTCTGAGGTGACCTCCTTGGCCAGATTTCGACCTCCCATGTCTGTCTGGTTGCCCTGCTCAAGGTAGCGTTCAAAGAGGGCTTTGCCCTTGTCTTCGTCAGTCCTCTGCCAGATGAGGTCAGCACCTTGGAAGTCAGAAATGCTCTTATTCTTGACTACACCACTCATGCTTTTATGTAGTCGCCAGAACAATTTCAGTGACTTGTCTGTGCTTACCCTTTGACACACCTCTGCCCATTTTTCCCTTTTAACCACCGTGACCAGTTTTTTGAAATAGCTTACTTTTGTGTGCATCTCTCTTTCTAAGTGCAAGCAGGGACTAGGATGACCAGCTCTGTTCTTCTTGGCATTTTGCCATCTCCTTACAGCACTACGCTTATCCACCCACGCCTTATCCACCTCGAAACTCCACCACGGTGGCTGCTCCCAGCTTTTTTTCCTGCCCTGAAACGTTCTGCGCTTGTCACGTCTTATTTTACTCACCACATCTTGCCCTGTACTGTCATACTGGAACGTCTTTACCTTTAGCTTGTGCTGCCTGGTTCTGCCTTTCTCCACCAATATGCTGCAAGGGTGGTGGTCGCTGCCATGGTGTCCTAGGACACCCCATCTACACACTGTAGTGAATAAAGGTGAAACTAGCGCCAGATCAATAGCACTGTCCTCATCGCCTGGACGGCTTGCTGTCCTGGTGACACAGCCACTGTTGATACAAACCAGGTCGATGGTTTCCAGTGCAGTCTCGAGCTCCTCCCCTTGTGTATTGGAGGAAGTGTTTCCCCATGATCTGCCTTTAGCGTTGAAGTCACCACAGAAAATAACATTCCTCTCGTGGCCTAATATGCCACTTAAGCACTGCCACTTCTGGGCGTCCATACTCCCATTGCGGGCATAAACATTCACCAACACGAATGGTACACTGGAATGAACTCTCAACGCCTGTATTTGTATATCGTCACTGTCCCAACTGGACATGTCTAGCTCTGACGCCACCATGCTGTCGCGAACGAGAATCGCCGTTCCCAGATGTCGTCTGTTGTAGAAACATTTGAAGCCGGCAATTCGGAGTGGCTGATCGCCCAGTCTCGTCTCCTGGAGTGCTACAATGTCGTTCCTGTAAACTAGGGTTTCTAAAATAGAGCCCCGTTGTTTTACACTGGCACAGTTCCAATATAGAATACGGATGTTCCTGAGTCCTAGACGGTGACACTTGAGTCTAAAACGCCTCAAACCACCGCGCTTACCTTGTTTCTTCCTCCCTGCGCGGCTACCACGCCGCTTCGTTATGTTGACTGCTGAACCCTCGGAAAACACACGTTGTTCCGCCATGTTGAAAAAACGTAAACACAGACTGCTGAGAACCACACACGCTGCTGAAAATTCACTCAAGGAAGGCTTCGCTCGATGCACGAACTCCGTAGCACCCGCGCAGATCTTGAGTATAAACTCCTGGTTTTACATCCTGGCACACCAATTACACGCAAGAGATGAATAAATCCATCCCCTACGCGAAAAAGTTAACGAACACAAAACAACACGACCGTCCGTCGCCATCTTGAAACCGGATGACAGTGTCAGGTCTTAGTCAGATATGACCGAGTTACCGTATGACAGTGTCAGATCTTAGTCAGATATGACTGAGTTACCGTATGACAGTGTCAGGTCTAAGTCAGATATGACCGAGTTACCGTATGACAGTGTCAGGTCTTAGTCAGATATGACCGAGTTAACGTATGACAGTGTCAGGTCTTAGTCAGATATGACCGAGTTACCGTATGACAGTGTCAGGTCTTAGTCAGATATAACAGAGTTAACGTATGACAGTGTCAGGTCTTAGTCAGATATGACTGAGTTACCGTATGACAGTGTCAGGTCTTAGTCAGATATGACTGAGTTACCGTATGACAGTGCCGGCGCTGTGGCGCAGGTGTTACGGACAAAATTCGTAATCCCGCATACCGAGTTCGAAACACAACTGCGGACGATTTGGCAGCAGACTGTCTTGCGTTGGTTTTCATAAAATGGTATGAGTGCCTGTCGCTCATAAATCAAAGGCTAACAACTGAACGGAAACTTGCAAAGAAATCACAAAAAGCCCAACAATGCCGGGGTTGATTGCGATATCCTGTAGAGGATATGCGACTAACTTTAACTAACCGTATGACAGTAGACGGTACTACCTACTTTCTGTTAGCGCCGAATGTTGGACGGCGCTCACCAAACCTTACACCCCACATTGTACCAACGGCATCAGGCCGATGAGCACGATTGGTTGGGTACAAGCCTTATCCTAGTGCGAGGAAATGCAGCCTAGAGCAGTGGATCTCAACCTTTTTTGGCCCGTGCCCCCTTTACTATATTTTCAGAACGTCATTCCCCCCCCCCTTCCCCCCCCCCCCCCCACTTTCGTGTTTCCTACCTAAAAATTTGGCCCGTGCCCCCCCTTCACAATATTTTCAGAACGTCATCCCCCCCCCCCTTTCGTATTTCCTACCTTAAAAAAACTCTCCCCCCCCCCCCGCTCCTACACAGTATACGTAATAAAGGGATCACATACTATTAAAACAAGTCTAGACGTCCACATAAAATGTGATTTACTTTCTAAAATGAATTTTAGAAGGGTAAGACGTACAGAACCTTGAAGTATGAAGGTAAAAACAATATCAAGTAATCGGTTCCTCACCGGTTGAGAACCACTGACCTAGAAACTAAATGCCGTGGCAGGGGGGACCAAGTCCTAAGCCTTGGTTGACAATTGGTCTAGGATGGAAGCTTCGACAGGCGGACAGTTAGAACTTTGCTTTACTGATCTGGCAGCTTATGCAGCTTGTCTTGTTCCAGACATATTGGTATTGCTTTTCTCTGAGTAAACTAGACAGGCCGAGAGACGGATCAAGCTGTTTGGGCAACACATGGTCTCTACAATTCAGCCCAAGTTTCGTGCTATATAATGGTATAACTTCATCCTTGATCTTAACCGCTATGGGTTTTAGTTATTATGCCTTTTTTTTCTGTGAAGCACAATGTAACAAACTATCGTCCGTCAAGACAGCAAAGTGCCAGGGTGAGAGAGAGAGAGAGAGAGAGAGAGAGAGAGAGAGAGAGAGAGAGAGAGAGAGAGAGAGAGAGAGAGAGAGAGAGAGAGAGAGAGAGAGAGAGAGAGAGAGAGAGAGAGAGAAGGCAGCGGAGATGTGATTTCTGAAATTAATATTGCGAATAAGTAAGTAACAGCGATTGCATGGAAGAGGATAATAAAAGTTGAACATTATCATCATAAAGACAAATCAATTCTTTGGTCATATAATAAAGAGAAAGTCATGTTGACGACTGGACAGAACAAGGGTACAAGAGGCGAGTGGTTTATGAGGTTTATGCTCGGTAGTCCAAAACGGTGTCCTTGAAGAACAGCATCAATAGAATTGATAAAGAACATCAGTTACCGAGGTCTGTGGAGAGACGATCGCCTACGCCGTTTTGCAGGCCACATGATACTGATTTTAAGCAGTATTCAACACTTCCCGCTCAATAGCGTTAGGTGCTAATTAAGTTCATTTAATTTGTTTATCTCCCACACAAAAAGATAATAAAAGTGTTTAGAGGGGCTGAGTGGTCTCGAGGTATGGTGTCCGCCTTGAGTGCTGGAGGTCCCGGTGAGGTTCGAGATTTTTTCATCGTGGACTTCTGGTAACAAAATTTTCCCTGGTCTCTGGGTAGTGTTATCCGACGCCCGTGTGTATTGTTGCGCACGTAAATAATCCCTTGGCAGTTGGATGTCGAAAAATAGTAGCCTAACGGCGCTGCCTGGGCAAAATTTCGAGTTAAAAATCTACCCAAAGGATTTCAGGATCCTCGCCGGTGCCACGGAGTTCGTGCACTGAGCTGAGATTCTCCAGACTCAGGCTTGAGTTAGAAGTTGAACGGAGCACTTATGGGTTACACCCGTGTGCCGTAATGTTGATCCGTAGACTAAACTAAACTAAACTAAACTAAACTAAACTAGTCTTCAAGGTGTTTATCTCCTATAGAAAAAGTTAATAAAAGTTAGCTGCATGTTCATTAATATGCTTATCTCCTACACAAAAAGATAATAAACGTTAGCTGCATGTTATTTAATGTTTTTATCTCCTACACAAAAAGATAATAAAAGTTAGCTTCATGTTTTTTACAGGTCGTCGCAATCAACTCTAATATTTGTTACCGTTTGTGATTTTCTTGCCAATTTTACGTTCAGAAGTTCGCCTTTGTTTTCTCATCGTCTGACACTCATTCCATTATTAAAAATCAACACGGTCTCCTATAACCTACATCTCGTTTCGAAATCGATATGCGGAATTATGAAACGCGTTCTCGATCCATTCGCCACAGACACCGGATAAGAAAATACTGAAGTAAAATTGCAACAATTAAAATAATACACAATAGTTCAGATGCAAAATAGTCCAGTTCTGCAATAATTTGAATTTTCAATAGAACGCGTGGAGAGGAAAGCAGAATATGTGATTAATGGTCAATGCCTGCAACAAACATGTCCACTTTTCTAATACTTGCAATAGTGATAAACAATGTAGGCTCTTTCTGAATAATGTAGGAAGCACGCGCTGCCAATCAATTAGAGTCGATATCAGATGACAACACTAGCTTGTTTTATTATTTCACTTGTCAAGTTTCACTTTCTACATCCTATATTCACTATTCTTTTCTGCTTTTCATTCATACGAGCGTATTTTTACTGCTCTCAAGTGATTATGTTAAGATTTAAGAATTTAAGATTATGTTAAGAATTGTTCACAATGTTATGTCTGAGTATGGCATTCCATAAGTGCGTGCAAACATGGATGTGTCAGAATGCAATTGAATTCCAATTCCGGCGATAGTTATTGCTGTCTTCATATATCAGTCTGTATGCACTAACAACATAACGGAGACAAAAGGCAGCCCTGTCGCACTTCCGTTCTTATTGCAAATGTATGTGTTAGTTTTGTGTCATGCATAACTGTATTACTCTTTATATGTTGACCTTATTCCAATACTAGACAAGAGAACGAACGAACGAACAAACTTTATTTTCAAAGGGTTAAGAATTGGGCACGCAGGCCCGTCTAACATTCTGCCCTTCTATCACTCTCTTTCATACATTAGAAGCAGAAGAAGACATATTAAGAAATAGATTGCAATTTAAAACAGCAGGACAACAACAACAAAATATAATCATGGCTAAATGCATCACATTATCCAATGACAGGGTTGATAGGAGGGTCTTGGTCGCCTCAGACCAGGCAACTGGAAGAGGAAAAGAAGAAGAGGAAGAAGAAGAAGAAGAAGAAGAAGAAGAAGAAGAAGAAGAAGAAGAAGAAGAAGAAGAAGACGTAGTAGTAGTAGTAGTAGTAGTAGTAGTAGTAGTAGTAGTAGTAGTAGTAGTAGTAGTAGTAGTAGTAGTAGTAGTAGTAGTAGTAGTAGTAGTAGTAGTAGTAGAAGCAGCACAGCAGCAGCAGAAACAGCAGCAGAAGCTGAAGCAGGTTAGACGCAGCTGAAACAGCAGAAGCAGAAGAAGGGGATGAGGAGGCGGAGGAAGAAGAAGAAGAGGTAAATGGTGAAGATGATGAAGATGAATGATAATTATGATGATGATGATGATGATGATGATGATAATGATGATGATTATGATGATGATGATGATGACGATTATTATTATTATTATTATTATTATTATTATTATTATTATTATTAAGCGGGAGAACTTCCCACTTCTTCTTCTTCTTCTTCTTCTTCTTCTTCTTCTTATTATTATTATTATTATTATTATTATTATTATTATTATTATTATTATTATTATTATTCTTTAGCGTTCCGAGCCATTGAGGTTCTTTGCTGCAGATACAATCCGTCTCCATTCGGCTCGCTGCTTGACCTTCTCTTGCCAGTCGTTGATTCCAAGTGCTTGTAGGTCTGTATATATATATTATCTCTCCACCGTCTTCTTGGTCTACCTCGGGGTCTACGGTCATCTATTTCCTGAGTGTAAGCGAGTTTTGTTTCCCTATTATCTTCCATTCTTTCTATATGCCCCAGCCATTGTAGTCTATTAGCCTTCATGATACCAGTGATTAGCGGGGACTTAAACAGATCATTAATGTCTTTGTTACTTCTTCTTTTCCACTCTCCACTTTGTGTATCCCTAATGGGTCCAAAGATGTGTCTTAAAACTTTGTTCTCAAAGGTTTGTAACAAGGTTTCATCTCCTTTCGTTGTACTCCAGGTTTCAGAGCCATACAGCACAACTGGTCTGATCAGTGTTTTGTATATTGTGATTTTGGTGTTACGAGATAGCGCATTTGATTTTAGTTAATGTTGTAGTGCATAGTATATCTTATTTCCAGAATTGATTCTAGTTCGTATATCTTCCCTTATGATGTTGGAGCAGTTGAAGATTGTACCCAGGTATTTGTATGTTTCCGTTCTTTTAATGGTCATATTATCTATTTGTATGTGGCCAGAGTTTTTAGTCATTCCTTCTCTTGAAATTACCATATATTCTATCTTATCTTGGTTGATAACCAGCCCCATTCAACTTCCCACTTATCAAAAGAAAATACTCTTCTAGATCTAATACACACATTTTTTCCAATTATTTTACAGATGTGACAAAAAATTATCATTGTACCATAGACGTGATATTATTGGTGTGGGGTGGGATAAGATTACTATTATCTCCGTTTGCTGATTTCATTTCGAAGCACAGCGCATGACGGAAGTGTAATTAGCTTCCTAATATAATTTTGAAATATTGCAAATGAGGTTGATAGAAACTGGCTATTTCGGTGTGGCAATGAAATGAGTGCACGTCGGTGGTGCTTGATGAAAAACCCACAGGAATTGCTGAGAGAAAAGAGAATTAAAATAAAATAAAAAGACTTGGCGTGGGGATGTATAGAACTAATATCTTAAAATGCAATTTTATAATCAATTGTTTTATACCACTTCCATTATTAGATAGTTTCTTGTTATTTCTTTTCTTTGTCATTCTTAAATTTGCTTTTTTTTTTTTTTAAATCATGCCATATTTGGTAACGATATTCAACTTCCGCCCTTGCGCAATACGAAGAAGTAGATTAAAGTTATGTCATTACTATGCCAGGTCATCCGTCACGTAAAGGTTAATCTTTAATTTTGTTTTAGACTTGTCTGTCTTTGTAGAGCTTCTACTATACTAGGCTAGATAGGAAAGCAATTGCACATTTTCTTGCATATTTAGCATGAATACACTCTCTTAATGCAGTGAAACACTTCGCACGTCCTTTACAGGACTTTGCAATAACCACCAGCAAATATTGGCTGTTTGTGATTAACCATGCAATATTATAACAGACGCCTATGCCAACGAAAAGCGATCTGCCTCCAAATCTCCCGCAGCTGATTTCGAAAACTCGAATAGGTACGACGGGAAATTGTGAAATTGAGTTTTCCTATCACCTAAGCTACAAAATCTGATATGGTGAACTACTGAACATAAAATTGCCAAGAAAATCACAAATAGCCACAAATATTGAAGTTGATTGCAACATCATATAAAGAACATGTTTCTAACTTACACTATGTCGGGATTTGATGCATACAATCACGTGAATTGTTTACTACTCATTGAATACACATGGAAAGAGTTGAGTTGAGTCAAGATCCGACATGATTGCACTCAGGGCTTTCCTATAAGCGCTCGGTCCTCATCTTCAACAGCCAGCGTTGAGTTCCAATACTAATGGTGGCCGTTGCAATCTGATTATATATCCGTTTTGCTTTACCTCTGAGTGACGACTATCGACCAGATCCTTTGACCACCTTTTGCTACTGTAACATATCTAGACAATGATAGTCTATTACGTTCTTCTGCATTAATGGCATTATTCCAGGGAGCCTTCACCACATCTGCCTTATGCAAATGCAAAGAAACATACATTAAATAAAACATTAGGCAACAGGGGGAAAAAATATATATATATATATATATATATCTTTAGTTACACCGGAATTGTAAAACTCGCTGTCTGAAAATTAAGGCAGTTCTTGGCCATTAAGATGTGCATGTTAATACAGTGGAAACGACCAACCAATCACGTCTCCTCTTTAACTGAAAAAGAAGACTCGCGAAGCAGGAACCTCCGATGGATATATGAAGTGCTAGGATTATCACGTTTTATTGGCCATCAATGCACGTAGAAATGGGTTGCCAGGCTTTCCTTCGCTTAGCGGTTGACGAACGAAGGCGTCGAGCCGCGCATGTGCAATGGCCGAACAACGTTTCATATCAACACTTTTTACTGATTACTTTTTAATTTTAATTAAGTTTTCTAATTTCATACTTTTCTTTACATCAGTTTGTGTTGTTCCTGATGAAGAAAATTAAGATCGAAAAGTTCGTTCGTTGTGTTGTGGTGTAATTTTTATTTTATTTTTTAATTATTATTTTTACTTTGTTATTATTATCATTGTTATTTTTACACTATGATTTACTTTTGCCGTATTTGCTTTCGTTGTAAAGTATGTACACTGTGACTATGTGTATTATCTCTGACTTCATTCGCAGGAATCATACATAGTTTTTGTACGATCGTGGCATTATAAGCGACTACACTTACACTAACGCTGCCGCGTCTTCTTCACATGTTTGTAATAAACTAAGGTCGTGTCTAGATGTCTAGGAAACTGTAGCAGTCAAAGACCTTTATGGATATCAATAGACAGACAAACAGAAGCCAGAATAGTAAGAGCATGTATATTTCCTGTGACAACATACCGGTGCGAAACATGGATAATTAACACATTAACTGAAAAAAACATATCCGTTTTTGAACATACATTTTACAGAAGAATATTTAAAATACGTTGAAAGGAAAGAATAATATATAGATCTATACAGTTGAGTTAAGTTGAGTTGAGTTGGGTTGAGTTGAGTTGAGTTGAGCTAAGAACCGACATCACTGCATTCAGGACATTCCCATACTCGCTCCGTCCCCTTGTTCAGCAGCCAGCGAAACGTCATATTACTAATCATTGAGATCGTTTTAACTAGAACTTAATATTGACTAACGTTGGTTAGTAAGTAACACAAGATAAAATGTGTTGGGCATGTAAACAGACATGAAAATCTAGAAAGATCATTAGGGATGGAGATGTATTGGGAACGTGGATAGGATGATGATCATACTGTGGGTGGATTTAAGATGTGATAGATGTTTTACACACGACAACACCTGAGGCAGGACATGTGACTTATGATAAACAGATATGGTGTACGACATGGACAAATATTACAGGACCAACAAATTAGGGAGAACTTGTAAGCAATAGAGATGTGGTTTTTAAAACGAATGTTGCGAATTCCTTGGACTGCCAGAGTAACTAACAACGATTGCCCGAAAGAAGCAATTGAAACCAGAACATTACATACAACATTAATAAAGAGACGCAAGCTTTCTTTGGTCTTGTGATGAGAAGAGAGGCATTGGAGATGATTGTGATGACTGGAAAATTCGAGGGGAAGAGAGGCACAGGTCGACCAAGAGAAATGATGCTGGACTGATTTAGACGGAGGCATGGAGGAATATCAGCAGCAGAGTATATCCAGAATACCAAAGACCGAGATCTGTGGAGAAACATGAAAGCCTACGCCAGATGACATGGCACTTGGTGATAATTATTACGGGACCGAATTTCTGCACAGGACAGATCAGTGTGTGAATGGATGAAAAAACTAATGAACCATGGATATCAATAACGAGGAGAGAAACAACGAACCATGGATATCAATAACGAGGGGAGAAACAACAAACCATGGATATTAATAACGAGTTAGAAACAACGAACCATGGATATCAATAACGAGGGGAGAAACAACGAACCATGGATATCAATAACGAGGGGAGAAACAACGAACCATGGGTATCAATAACTAGGGGAGAAACAACAAACCATGGATATCAATAACTAGGGGAGAAACAACAAACCATGGGTATCAATAACGAGGGGAGAAACAACGAACCATGGGTATCAATAACTAGGGGAGAAACAACAAACCATGGATATCAATAACTAGGGGAGAAACAACAAACCATGGGTATCAATAACTAGGGGAGAAACAACAAACCATGGATATCAATAACTAGGGGAGAAACAACAAACCATGGATATCAATAACGAGGGGAGAAACAACGAACCATGGGTATCAATAACTAGGGGAGAAACAACGAACCATGGATATCAATAACTAGGGGAGAAACAACAAACCATGGATATTAATAACGAGGGAGAAACAACGAACCATGGATATCAATAACGAGGGGAGAAACAACGAACCATGGGTATCAATAACGAGGGGAGAAACAACAAACCATGGATATTAATAACGAGGGAGAAACAACGAACCATGGATATCAATAACGAGGGGAGAAACAACGAACCATCGATACTCAATAACGAGGGGAGAAACAACGAATCATGGATATCAATAATGAGAGGAGAAACACAATGAAGACCAAGGGTGTGTGGTTTCTGTGTAGAATGCTAAGAATCACATGAGCGGCTGAGACGACTAATAAATACAGTCCACGTAGTAGGAGGTAGTCTCCGTGTTGAAGTGGCATCGTCGCCTACCTCCAGCTGCGAAGGTTTTGGATTCGATTCCTGGCGACGTAATTCAGTTCATCAGTGAAATGTTTTAGGAAACGTCTCGGGGTCGTCGCTGTAATTACGGAGTTCGTGCCTGATGTTACGCTTTATGCAGGCCGTCCTAAGGAAAAAGGCCGAACTATATGGGATAAAACCCGGTGCAGTGTAGCGGATCGTCTCACCGTTTAAACCCCAGCAGGAACCTGTTATGGCTTTGTGAATCATTAGGTTGGTAATATTTTAAAGGCGCGAGCAACAGGTTTTTTTCTCCCGTAGTGAACGTCGAGAGCTCACATGGAACCCTCTTCGGACCGCGCTCATGCCACGGTCGGCGTGACGTCCTAGCCGTTACACCAACGCGCCATAACCCATGTCACCAAAAGAAATGATTACATACGTCATGTAAAGGTTCTCGTTATTTGTTTGTCACGTTATGAGACGAGACTCTGAAAAGGGTTTGACAACCAGGAAGATAGAGTGTGTTGGACGAACGAACGAAAGAACAAACTTTATTTTTAACTAATTTAGAATTGGGCACGCACGCCCGTCGGACATTCTGTCCTTATCTCTCTGCTCTCATACAATATGCCATTCATACATCACTTATTAAGCGTATCTAATACAACGACAATAAAAGAACAATATGCATTAAAACGCGTGGAAAATGTCTTCTTCTTCAGCGTTCCGAGCCATTGAGGTTCTTTGCTGCAGATACAATCCGTCTCCATTCGTCTCTCTGGTGGACCTTCTCTTGCCAGTCGTTGATTCCAAGTAAAATATTCAATAATCAAAAATACATGACTCATTAAAACTAATTTTTGAAATGGCAAATATAATTGTCTAAGGTATCACACAGTTAGGGGAATGTTTATTATACCAGTTATCATTTGAGATACTTGAGGAAATCTGAAGGAGCCGGTTACGGTTATAGACGAGAGTATTGATTGGCTTCATTGCACCTGATTTGATTAATCTGGCTGGGTCTGTCTATCCTAGTGTTTTTTTTCTCTATGTGAATGCAATACATAACATATATCTGGTGTGCGAAGGTGAGTGATTGGAAGGGCCAAATGTAAGACCGACCTGCGTGCCCAATTTGTGGCCGTCTGAACACGTTCATTTGTTCGGTATCCGGAACAACAAGCCGCCTGCCTAGAGCATCACACCGTAGCTCCAGTTATGACCCCCTCCATCCCTCCACCACTACCCTCCACCCCCCTCCCCCCCCCCCAACACACACAGAGACACACAATGGTCTCTATGAATATTACACTATTGGTCTGGATGACGCAACCAGAACATGAACCCACTACCTTCAGAGCGCGAGACAGACGGCTTGACCACCCCCCCCCCCCTCCCCCCTTCCCACCGCCCGACAAGAGGAGAACATTCTGGATGGGTTGACAAAGTTAGTTAGTTAGTTAGTCGCAGTTCCAACTTCACAGCAACGGGTCGTCCCCAGTATGCTCTGTTCCTGTGCCAGTGAATATCACACAAAATGTTCCCCACTGCCCAATGTGAAAAGTGGAAAAGACAGGAGTCTCGACAAACAACAGCCCGCACAGATATACTGTGCATAATGCCGCCACCAGAATGTCAACACAATAGTCCCCCACAAAAACAAAGTTGACAAAGTAACAGCGAAAACGATTAGATACCAATATTATCTCAAACGATTTAGTTATTGTCGTTGGTGGTGGTAGTGGTGGTTGTGTGGGTTTAGTGGTGGTGGTGGTGGTGGTGGTGGTGGTGGTAGTGGTGGTGGTGGTGGTGGTGGTGGTGGTGGTGGTGGTGGTGGTGGTGGTGGTGGTGGTGGTGATGTGGGTTTGGTTGTGGTGATGGTGGTGGTAGTGGTGGTGGTGTTGATGGTGCTGGTAATGGAGGTGTTGTTTTCGAACTACATGGATTCAAACTGCTTATTTTTTGACAGCTTGAAGACATGACATTGGGATTTGATAATGACCCGTGGCCATGCCTTTAAACAGGTCAAACATCAATTGCGATCATGCTTGTGAGCTCTTCAGTCGGTCAGTGAGCCAAGGTCACTAAGAAAATTATCCGCGGCGGCTGGCAATCGTGCTAGCCACTTCCCTACGGTGGCTTCCTGACATGTCAGGACTTAAGCATACGCAGCCTCAAATGATATCCCCAATAAGACCATGTCAACGCTCCTTTTCTTTGTATACGTGTGTGTTTGTGTCAATATATAAAAGTGTCGGTGTCATTGTTGCATACTGTATGTTGTTTTTGGTGTTGTTGTTGTTGTCTTGCACTTATGACCTTAGGCGTCGTGAGGAGAATTTATTGAAGTTCCAGCGCCTGTGACTAGCACATTTCCTCCAATTTTCTCCGTGATTCATGAGCATGTTTCTAGGATCAAGTAAATTCCTTACCGTTTGCCAGACCTGTCAGAGGTTCCTGACATACTTGACCCTATACTTTGTGCGAGCATGTACAAGTGTGGGTGTTATTGTCACAAACAACCATGAAGCCATGTGAGAGAAAGCGGGAGAAACATGCAGCCTTCCTGTTTATATTTCTTCTCTCTGGCATGACGCGAGAGATGGCAACTGTTCAAACAAGAACAGTTCACACAAACATAAATACTGCGCTCCTCGAACGATTGTGACTCGCCGAATGTGACCAGTGTTGTGAATTCAAACTTGTCAGTTTGCCTGTTTATCGGCTCTGTTGTTCTATACCTGTGATTCACCAGCATAGAAAGAGTATAGTTATAATTAAACACATATGCATGGCCTAGCACCCATAGAAGTAGAAGAACAAGCAGAGACTAGAGGACGCATTCATCTCATCTCATCTCATCATGTTCCTCTTGTACCTTGCGGTGTCGAGGTGAAGTATAAACATCGTCAGAGTGCCCGATTATGGGCTTCATATATCGATATTCACATGGACTCTGTTATTCCCTCCGTCCACCGCTTACGTGACCGGCCTCTTTCTCTGCTTCCATCTGATCTGTACACCATTGCTTGTTGTGGTACACCGCAAGTTGGTAGCCTAGTTACATGGCCAAACCATTTTGACTTGCTGCCTTCTAATAAAATCTAGCGCTGCCATAACCCCCACTTAAGTTCTGATTTCCTCATTTCGGAATTTCTCTCTTCTTGATGCTTTGAGTATTCTTCTCATGAATCTCATTTCTGTTGCTGTGATTGTTCTTTTCTCTTTTTCTGTCATTGTCCAGATTTGGCACTGGTAGCACAGACTTGGTAGGAAGATTGTGTTGTAGAGTGTAGCACAGAGTTGGTAGGGAGATTGTGTTGTAGAGTGTAGCACAGAGTTGGTAGCAAGGTTGTGTTGTAGAGTGCTTTTTTAGTAAGGACGCACGCTATAGTTACCGAGCGAGATTCGAAGCTGTAATTTCCAAATGACGACGGTTCCTCGCTGCAGGAACAAGTGTATTTCGGCTATGATCAACTAGACACCCCAAAACCGTGTCTTAATTAGCCCAGTCTATCATCCATATGGATCCACAACTATTGAATATGGACTTAATTAGTACCTAACCATTTAGATAGCACAACAGGTCTCAGAATTTTATATAAAACCAACACGGGTCAAATAACAAACATACAAACACAGCGGACAGTAATGCTGTGTCCAGTATAGTAACAAACATTCAAAGAAGAGAAACAATTGGTCGATTCATATGTTGCACATGTATAATTACTGTGATATAATAAAACGTCCTTACCCTTTCCTATTTATTGACTCCCTTAAAAATAAACAACCCCTTTCAATTACTGTTTAAGTAACTTATTTAATGTAGTAGAAAATAAAACAGCGATAGACTGGCTGTGGCAGCTTAATTTAGTTGGCTTTATTTAGGCTCGCGTACCTGGCCAAGCCGGCGAGGTTGAAAACAAAGACCAGGGTAGCCATTTTAGTTCAGCCAAACAAAGGGAGCAGACATGTAAAAGTTCCCCGGTGTGGGGAAAAGGTATTGTTGCCTTTAAAACCATGATTCTCTTCAACTATTGGTATGTTATATCTACATTATTAAAATGTATTTAGGTATTACATAGACCAGTATGTTTAATTAAGAGTTAGTTAGAATAATAAGTCAATTCTCTTAAACCAGGCTGGAAGATGTTTACCAAGGAAACACATGTGGGCGCCACGCTGTAATGTTTCCTGTTTTACAATTTCAAATCCATATGTTAAAATCTTGTATAGGCATTATGAACTTATATCTCACTAGTAGTGCTTATAACCTAGAAATATTATGTGTACCGTAGAGTATCAAACTCAGGTAAAAACCACATTCTAGGCATTTTCTCAAGGTGGGAACAGACTCTTGTTTACATACTTCAGTAGAGAACTTGTGTCTGTCAATTTCATATTCCTATGTTAAAACTTCTAGGCACTGTGAACAATATCTCACTATTTATGCTTAGAAATCTGCAAATAATCTATGTACTATAGAAAGGAAGTTTTATCCATGCGGAGACATACAAATGATTACGCCTATTCCTGACACTTAGTCAGGGGATAAAATGCTTGCCACATCATAATCTGTAACTTGGAAATATAGTGCTAACTTTTAGTACCATCCTTTTGCTAACAGATTAATAACCACTCCATAGTAGTGAAGAACATATAATCATTTCATAAAATAGTGTTAGGAGAATGCCATGTTTGAGAATATAAATTCATGAACAATTAAAGTAAACGCGTGATGTAAATGCATGTTCGGATAGGATTCAATCCCCATCGCCTCACCGTAGTAGAAACAGAAGCGAAGATTGATGTGAATAAATTGCTTGCAATATTCAGAATACTGGACCATGCAGCATAAGTTATTCTAATAAATACCCTCCGAATAATAGCAGTCATTGACAAAATATATCACAGCGGCTACTATCCTCATCTGCGGTACGCAGTGGGGAAAAACAATATATGTTTTAGTTATGGATTAACCCCTGAAGAAAATTCAAAACCATTGGCTCCGGCATTAAATTTTATGATTAAATTATTATGTATGATTATCATGTACTTAATATCAGAGAAATGTACATGTATGGTTTTTTCTGGTATGAGAATTTTCTCTGTTCTGATTGTTACTTTTTCCTGTGGGAATATACATTTTAATGTTGCACCTTGGGATTAGAGGATGTTGATGTAAGAATCCATGTGTATGTCAGTACTTAAGAAGCCAATGTTGAATAGTCTTGACCTAGTGATGATTATA
Source organism: Cepaea hortensis (assembly GCA_963921405.1). NCBI lineage: Eukaryota > Metazoa > Mollusca > Gastropoda > Stylommatophora > Helicidae > Cepaea > Cepaea hortensis. Next base: position 127,420,345 of record OY992878.1, read on the forward strand.
GTGCCGAAAGGAAGACGCGGCATTAGAAACCACAGGGATTCTGTATAGGCTATTCTCTTCAAGTAATGAGAGAGACAATATCAACAGGTTGGATGGACAGAATGACTTCACCCATCCAATAGTCACAGTAACAACAGAACAAAATATAAGTGAGAAAATACCTTACTCACTATGAAGAGTCAGAATGGCTCTACTCAGCAATGAGGGACAGTGGAACGTGGACACCCACTCATTTCCCCTTCTCCCCTTGTTGTTTTGTATTTGTGTTTGTAATTGTGTTGTAAACTTTTACCATAACACAGTAGGTTAATGCTCGTGTTGTATTCTTGTCATCCCTTTTCTATAGAAGAGAAGCAGGTGGTGGTTGAATGTGGTGGGACTATATCACTTAACCTGGATCCTGGGTCAACAGCCAGAAAGTGAATGTCCTAACCATAGTCTGCATCTAGAAATACCCATGGACTGCTGCGCTCAATAGCTCCATAGCGAGCATCAGATAAATTCGAAGACAAATGACTGCGTGAGTGATTAAGTCCTATTTTAGTAGGAATATCCAGGATGGACTTCAAGATCTAATAATCTACAAAGATGAAGATCATCAGAGTACTGACAACAGTGTATCGTTTGCGTTACTTCTGAGAAGTATCACCTATGGCCTCATCATTCAACCAAGTCAGTGAAACTGGGACAATCCTTCTTCAAGTTACTAAAACTAACCACAGTGAGTAACCTTCAACAGTTGGTTGGATTACCAAGTTAATATACACAATGGATAAGTCTTCGAAAGAACATCTCACAGCTGCAACAGTCAAACATAAGGTTCCAGCCATGCAACCCCAAGTTCTAGCTATGAACACCAACTCAAAATGGGAGAAGACACTGAACCACATAAGCCAATACAACCAAGGTACAAACTTAATATCATCTGAAACATAACTAGGAAACCAGATTACCTCAAGGTTCCAAACCCTGAACACCATCAGATAAAAGACCATATGAAAGCAGCTAAATGTCTCTACATTTGCAACAAGAGGAATCATCTAATTGTTTGCACCCCTGTTACTGTGCTGGATTTATGCATCTGTGGATATATGTAGGTATAGGTCAATTGTGGCCCTAGTCACAGATACTACCATGAGATGCCTCTCAGTCAATTAAAGTTCTACACTGGACTAGATAACAACGACTAATTCCTTGCCGGTCCAATGTCAGCCTAAATGTCATGGGTTATAGACTCGCGACTATTTGGGTGAAACCTTAGTGTAAGCCAATTTGGTAGTCGGATATTATAAGCCGAGAAGCTGAATGGACGTCAACTTTTCATCAGACCTGATGATAAAGGGAATTACCTTCTGCAAAGCTTAAGTGGAACTCCTGAAGTATGACCAACCGGAGGCACCAAATTTCACAAAAAGGGCACCAAGCCTAAGGCAACAGAATAATCGTGATTCTAGCCCCAAACGGAGGGGATATATGGTGTGTGATTTTTCAATTCCTGGATTATGGAGTATAAAATAGTCACCAGCCAATTACCAGTGGATAAATATTAGGAACACAACAGAGTGCATTAATTCGGTACCCAGATAATGGGAAAAGGATCTAATCGACAGCAAAGATGAACCCTTAACCGCACACCAGGAGAACAATGACTCTATTAATTAGTTTAATTAGTAATACAAAAGGCTGTTTATGTGTTGGTTTTTTTCTGAAGGTAACAGGTCAGTAGTTTTTTTCCAATGGTATATAGATGGTATAGTATTTTGACACCAGCTCATTATTTTTTTTAATGAGAACATTGTAAACGGTGTCAGAACCAAATGTTTATATGTTGGGGTTCTATGTACTTTGATCATTATTTGCCTTAATTATGAGGGAAAATGAAAGTAGACCCAATTTGTGGTTGTTGTGATGTTTGTAATAACATTGTTGTTTTTTTCTGGGGTCACTGGGTACTATATTGTAACAATGCAACTAATTCCCATGCCTGTCTGAAAATGCATAGTGTTTATTACACCTATATATGTGTAGCATGATGGAACAGAATTCCACATTTCCAGTCCGACACATTTCATAAGGATACTTTAAGTCTTAACGGGGACCATCCCATATATAAGGGCTATTCTTAGATCGAATGTTCTAGAACGAGTTGGGGGAGGCGGCGGTATGCACTTGTCTTTTGATTGGTTCATAATTAATGAGCCCACGCTATTCCTGGGCCATATTTTAAAATCTAATTAGTAGGAGCGGGAATTTCACCAGGAGCGGTCGCTAGTGTGATGTGATGACCCAAAAATGCCCTTAAAGATTCAATAATATATTGTTCTCTGGACAGCAGGTACCACTTTAAAACATACTTTAATGTTGTAGTTGTGGCTAGACCTGATAACCGAATGAGAAGAATGTATGAGTATTTTATGAATAAAATGTGAAAGTGGGAAACCTAACTTCTGTGCGCCAGAATTCTGAACACTGCATCTTCAACCTTGACACGTCTTTCACGCTGTATACTCCAAATGCATATCAATCCCTTGTTGTGACTGGTTGCGTATGCTTGATGAATGTATGACAAACTCATGCAGATTCGCAAACCAAAACCCCTTGTGCATTCTTCATGCCTAGGATGACTCATTCTTAACTCAACTGTACCTTTGCTCTCGTGCGAGTTAACAAATGGCAGTCTGAATGGGAGTGAGTGATGAAACATGTACAAATTCCTTTGTAAAAAGCTGAGAATGATGGAGTGAGTGAGTTGGTGATTTAATAAATAGCCTCTCACATCTAGTGGAAGGAAAGATGCTTCAAATATCCATATGTAAACAGGTTGTGTGTGGCACGCCAGAATTGCTAAGTCCATGTGATGCCTGGTTGCTATAAGCTCAAGAGAATTAATATAATTTCTCTCTACAGCATTACACTGTTACCTCTACTGTTGGATGGTTCATATAAACTAGTTCCTAAGAGAACCATAGGTGTGTGAACCTGTGTCTTAGTTGGCTGAATATAATGTATAGCTCATGCAAATTTACAGGGACTAAACATGTTTTCCCACATATGTGCTTGGTGCATATGTGAACCATTGCTATGCAATTGAGCTTCTGTTACCTACTGTAGTAGACATGAAAATTACTCAGTGGGGAAAGAGCACATGATGATGATGATGTACCTGTGAGACAAGTCTGGTGAAAAAGGGGTGAGGTCTGGCATTGCTGTGTGAGTGAATATGGAATAGGACATTCATGCACCCACATCACAGCCATAGGAATAGATGTCTGGTCTGCTAATTGGGTAAATGCCATTAGTTAATACATAATGCATATTGCAGTTGTAAATGCCTATTTTCCATTTCCCTTCACAATGCCTGTCCCATGTTGCTATGTCACAATGATTGCTGTACTGTGTCTGGTCCTCCTTGTGCCCAGGTCTACTGTGGTTCAAACATGGTGAAACTTAGACCACATGAATGCTTGTAATTGTGTTAAGCTACCCTGTCTCAGCATATGGTCTTGTGATTACCACAGTACATCAGAGTGAAATACACGGTATCATCAAACTAGGAGAGGTGTGTTTGGACCACACCCATCCTTTTCCTCCCCATCCCCAATCTGTGTCTGTTGATGTATAATAACATTATCTTTTAACATATGTAAAGAGATGTTGTGCTATTTTATATGTCGACAGAGAACAGTATGGTGGAGAGGCAATCCATATATCATCTGGGACAACTAAACAGAAGTCCTGGATCCAGATGTGACTCCCTATCAAAATGTGGGAATATCAAGAAGAGTTTTCTCTCAGCTCAACAGCTGAATGCATAAATGGGAGAATAACACAATCTGAAGCACTACCAATGTGGTGAACTGGACAGTGATCTTGAGTCAGTCCAATGTTAAACTGAGACTAACAGCAAGTCTAGTAGTATGAATTACATTCATGGAGAACTGTGGAGTAAATTGGGAGTGTTTGTTTATCTAAGACAAAACTTAGAAAATATCCAGCCTGATGCTCACACAGTGATTCTTGAAGAATGTGAGGAACAGTAGGGAAGTTGATCTGGCTAAGTGAGTAGTTGCAATGTATGGGACATTCTGTATGTCATTATTGAAGTACCCAGTGACAGCCTTCACTGACAGCCTGATCAACCGTGAGATGCAGTACCATATCATCATATCAAATCTTGTCTTCAAGAGGAATGAATCTGCCATGAAGCTTATTCTGGGGAAGCTGCTAACTGGAGCTTGTCCAACATCAATGTTGATGATAAAAGGATCCAACAGACCCAGAACAGTAGTTTCTTCCTTGAGTTGCCCATGGATAGGATTTCCTAAATTCCCAAGAGTCAGGAAATGATGATAGATACAGATACTGTAATGGAATGGTGTGGTGGTAATTAGAGAGGAGAGGTGGAGGAGAGTTATTGGGTGGTGGAGTAAATAAGAAGTGTTGTATCTTGTTTATTAACCTGCATGTGTGACATATTTTATGCATTTTCTATGCAATGATTGAAATGTTGACATGACAGGTGATGAGGCAATGGTCACCACTCTACTCACCAACTCAATAAATTCTGTATTTAGTGAACCAGTGTTTGAAGTACATGTCCCCAGTGAATTTCTTGTACAGTTGCTGTCAAGTGTTGTCTCTGGTGACTGTCTTAGGTGCTGTGGTTGGTTATACATATTGTGAAAAGTCCTGTATAGATGTTGTCAAGTATCACATGATGTCTATCTTGTACAATTGTGATGTAAACAATTCCTTGTGAATGTATGTCCCACTTTTGGCAGGAAACTGTCATGTAGATGTCTTGTCCAACAGATGTAAAGTACCGTTATTGTTGAAGTTTGTTTGTCTACAAATAAATAGTCCTTAAGTCCTAAAGACTAATTGAACTGATATAGGTCACAAAATGACAAAAACTATAGGGAAAGATCCATGTGACGGACGAACAGCACACTGGCAACATTATGTTGAGTGAGATGGATCCTCAGTTGTACAGGCGCTAATAGTTCAGATCTTCTCTGGCCTTGGGTGAACTATTTTACTTCTTATATAAATTTCTGTGTAGATACATAGTGGTCTCACAGTGGGGGTTTGAGCCAAAAGTAAAAGTGGTTCTCCAAAAAGGCTATTGCGGGAATGATTAGCTCATTTGAGTGACCTCTAGACAAAACGTGCTAAATCATATCCTTTATCTTGTTATTATTATTCAAGATATATCTCCAGAGAACACTACAACCTAGGTCCTCTGTCAATCATCAAATAATTTGTCACAATATGTAACTGCAGATCTTTAGTTAATACCTGAACTGTTTGTCCAAAAGTGTTGTGTACATCAAGTAAATGTGGTGTCCAACAAGTGGTTGTTTATATGTTGTGAGCAATCAATATCCTTCTAGCACTATAGTTAATTTAAAGGGTGATGAAGTGGGAAGGGAAACCTCCACACAGATGCCATTGTTTCAAGGATTGAACTCTTTTCTCCTGGGATTTGTGGTAAATATCCCTGATCACCCTGCATTCTAACCAGTGACCAGAGAATCAATAAAACCCCCTAGACATCTTAACAATATTCTCAGGAATTAAAATCCACATCCCACAATTACCTAAAATGCCTTGATAGAAACAAACCAAACGAATTTATAATTATTTTCTGTGCTGTTGTTGACTTGTTAAAAAGTTTGTTGCATATCTTTTATATGACGTAGCAGTCACCCCCATTATGTTTTGGCTGTTTGTGATCTCTTGGCAAGTTTAAGTTCAGTAGTTTGTAATTGACTTGACTGGACCAAATTATTTCTGTGTTGTTGAAGCTTGCAATACAATGCTTACATTCAATAAATTAGTACCTGATATTAAGTACCAAAGAATTTACTTTAAAATTTAACTTTTTAAAAATCATTTTTCACTGTAAAACGAAGCATATCTTTAAGAGAACTTTTTTCAAAGACTATGTTAAATCAGAACACATAACGTGGCTGATGAAAGATGTTTCTTACTGAGTGATCAAGTAGGGATTTTTTTAGACACCTCTCTCTCTCTCTCTCTCTCTCTCTCTCTCTCTCTCTCTCTCTCTCTCTCTCTATCTATCTCTCTCTTTCTATCTCTCTCCCCTCTCTCTCTCACTCTCTCTCTCGCTGTCTCTCTCGCTCTCTCTATCTCTCTATCTTTCTATCTCTCCCCTCTCTCTCTCTCTATCTCTCTCTCTCTCTCTCTCTCTCTCTCTCTCTCTCTCTCTCTCTCTCTCTCTCTCTCTCCCTCTCTTTAATGTAACACTATCTCCACTTTTTTCTGCCCAAAGAATCCTGTACTAGTGTAATATAACAACAACACCCACTCAAAACTCCGATGCCTTTTTTCCATACCTGCCTGTCTCTTGCCAGAATGTCCATTTACGTTATTCATTTTTAGTTTTACGAAATCATTTGACCTGGCCCTGTGGACTCGGGTTCAAATCTACCTCGAGGTGTGTATTTTCTTAAAGATCATGTGACTCCAGGGTTGGTCCGGCTTCTTAGAAAAGGGCACCAGATGATAGTGTGAGACGTTGAAGGCGGCCGAAGGGGTGTTGACCTCAGCATTCATAAAATGTGGATTGGTCTGAATATATCGGTCTACTACCAGGTAGAGGGGCGGCTGGCAGAGTGGCTAGAATGTCGAATTCTCGTTCGGGAGACCCGAGTTGGAATCCTCGGCAAGGTGTGGAGTTGTTGTTGTTTTTTTTTCTGTCGGGGACATAATGATGACTCCAACCTGCACAGTTCGCGGTGACTGCACTAGCCAGGCGGTCTTAATTCCTCAGCCTCAATCCCCCCTCCCCCCTGCCATAAGCCGCAAGGTACTATATTGGCAGTAAATGGCAGTTTTTAAATGACAGTGACTACCAGGTTCCTAGCACACGACACATGTATATCTTCGAAAGGGGTCTTGAACTTAACTTGTTCTTATCACTTAACACAAAGTTGCGGGCGGGGGCGGTGGGGGGGGGGGGGGAGGAACTAGTGAGACAGTACTATAGGAAACAAATCAAAACCGTAAGTTAATTAGAAAAATTAAACGTAGACAGTTACATTTTCGTAGCACTTTATGGGGAGACATAATTCTGAAACCAACGGTACAATTGGCAAACTTCATGGGAAAAGAGCAAGTGGGACACAAAGAGATACATACCTGGATGGCTTGGCAAAATGGCACAGTGAGGGCAAGAACACAAACGATATCTGAGACCGGTGATCATGTGAGTTGACGAACCATGACCATTCACACCTATCGGCATGACATATGATGATGATGATGATGATGACGATGATGATGAAAGTGTGACATGGATCACTCTGGAAACGCATTAAACCATACATATGGGAAACTGACTCATTCCATTCACTGAAAACTTACACTCAAAAATAGTGAAGTTATTAATAATGAATGAATGAATCACAACAATAGAATACGCCACCATATGCATACAGAATTCAAGACTGGCGAATCAGCCATGTGCACATGTGGACTGGAGCCGCAGACAGCAGATCACATACTCCAAGACTGCCTACAATACGACATATCTAGGGAAACTGTCTGGCCTAGAGAAACAACAGTGAAAGATTATCTCTATGGACCGCTGAGTGAACTAAAAAAGACAGATAAATTCATACAAGAGACAACACTGCAGCTATATTTTTTTAGAAGAGCTCACGGTTCCCAGATAGGCTAGAACCGCCCCACTAGGTCCCACGTCCCTGTGTATCGTTTGTGTTGGGTGATAATCCCGACCCCTGGCAAGATCAAGTGCAGGAACTAAACTTTGATCTTAGCCAAAAGGCCGAGAAGCGACACTGCAACTATAGATTCATTTCAAGCGAACGAAAGAAGATGCAGTAATTATTTCGCACTCCTGCCGGAAGTGCGTCAGGAAATGAGTGTTAAAAACCAGTCTGTTTGACGTCGCTCAGGAAACACCATGTCCACAGCTTCGATTGGTCACAAGAGAATAATAACGATTGTGGAACGTTCTATCATAAATCTACATTAAGGCGATTGTATAACAAGTCAGGCTTGACAGGACGTCAAGACAAAATAGTAGGAAAAGGCAACAAATAACAAAAACCTAAGCTAATAACAAATAATTAAGAACGAATCAATGTTGTTGTTGTTGTTGTTGTTTGTCCATCAAGAATGATGATGACCATCCATGATCATTTCATCCAGTGGCGTTGAAAGTATGGAGCCATGAGTTCTAAGATGACTGATAAGGCCTATTTTGGCTCGAAATGTTCTTTGACAATGTGGACAAAGAATGCTTGACGTTTCTGGAGGATGATTTTCTGCAGTGGTTTTTCTGTTCTGTCTTTTCTTCACAGCTCTTGCAGTCCTGGTTGCCTCAATAGTGACTGCACCCTTGCGTAATGATGTACGCCACGAATTTCGGTCTCTGGCTGCAGTCTCCCGTGTGTCATGATTAATTCCAAAAGCATTCAGTGAGGTTTTCAGAGTGTCTTTAAAGCGTTTCCTCTGACCGCCTTGGGAGCGTTTACCACAACGCAACTCGCCGTAAAAAATTCGTTTAGGGAGCCTGTGATCTGGCATGCGAGTCAAGTGACCAGCCCAGCGAATCTGATTCTTCATTAGTAGAGTGTGGATACTGGGCATGGACGCTCTTTCTAGGACTTCGGTGTCTGGGATCTTGTCTTGCCATTTAATCTTCATTAACTTCCTAAGGCAGACTGTGTGCAAGTGGTTTAATTTCCTAGCGTGTCGCTGATAAACAGTCCAGGTTCACAAGCATATAGCAGTGTAGATAATACAACTGCTTTGTAGACTTTCAGCTTTGTTTGCAGGCTTATTCCATTTCTGTCCCATACATTCTTGTACAGTCTGCCAAAGGCCACGCTGGCCTTGGAGATTCCTGCATTCACTGCATCATCAATTGTGGCAGCTTGTGACACAGTGCTGCCAAGATAGGTGAATTTGTCCACAACACTTAGACTATGACCATTCACTTTGATATTCGGCACAGTGTGATTATTCCCTGGAGCTGGCTGGTACATAATTACAGTTTTATCCAAATTAATATTGAGCCCAAAGTTGGCACAGGCATGTGAGAAAGCTGAAACATTATGTTGTATGTCAGCCTCTGAGTTGGTGTATAGAGCGCAATCATCAGCAAACAGGAGCTCTCTGACTGTGTCGCTGCCAATTTTGGTTTTAGCTTTCAGCCTTCTGAGATTGAATAACTTTCCATCCATGCGGTAGTTGGTGTCTATTCCAATGTCGTTGTTCTCGAAGGCATTCATCAGCATAGCTGAAAACATGAGGCTGAACAGTGTTGGTGCCAGGACACATCCTTGTTTCACTCTATTGGTGACAGGAAACGAATCAATAGAAACATTGCAATAAACGTTCAAGCGCGAGAGACGGCAACCAGTTTAAGTACTCAAGAAATACTACAATAAATGAAGGAACAAGAGCAGGCATAACAGCTTTGACTCCACAAACAACAGCAATTTTAGTCAGGCTAGAGCAAACATGAAAATGCAGAATCATCACTGTCATCATAAATTCACCCACAAAGTGGTGTATGTGTTGATTTCGCTCCACAAATCTCTATACCTTATTGATGATATTTCTATATTCAATCGCCTTAGACCAGAATGGGGAACACTCGGCACACGGCCCGTATAACGTCCGCGAAATCATTTGGTCTGGCCCTGCGGGACTTGAAATTAAGCTTTTAGTATAGCAATATAAATTTATTTTAAGTAAATAATAAAACGTATAATGAGAAATGCCAGAGATGATATAAACAGGGTGCTATATGATGTCCTAAAATCGGTGGACATGACATACCAGAGATTCGACATGCTGATGATACAGTATTGCTATCCACAACACAGAATAGTATAGAAAACCTAATAACGTCAACCCAATTGAATAGTGAAAATCACAACTTATATCTTAACAGAGCAAAGACAAAGATACATACATACCGATAAAACTACTATGGAGAAAGAAATATACATTAATGAGGAAAATTGGAGGTGGTGGAAAATGTCGAATATCTTAGGTCATTGATTACCAACAATGGTGACACAATGAAAGAAATTAAAAGAAGAATATCTATTGGTCTTCAAAGACTAAAGCAACTGAATCAATTCTGGAATGGGACAGACAGAACTACAAAAATTAGATTTTTTTAAAGCATGTATCTTTCCCTATGCAACATACGCCTGTGAGACCTGGACACTTACTAAACATGCTGAACAGCGCATAATTGCCTTTGAATATGAATGTTATAGATGAGTTCTAAGAATATCTTAAATAAAGAAAAGAATAAATGCACCCATACTCCAAGAGCTGAATATTGAAGAAGATTGGCTATTAAAGACGATACAACAAAGAAAATTGAAATATTTTGGTCACTTGACACGTCACGAAAGTTTGTAGAGAACAATAATGGAGGAGTATATGCCTGACTTTCATATTGACTCGCCCTCGTAATTCCTACAGCATGAGATAGTCACAGAACCATCCTGTTTGCCGCCTTTTGAGAGCTGCTCAGTATATCTACAGTATGACTATTCTTTCCCTCCCATTTGAGGCCCTGAAACACACTGGATCTTAAACACGTCTACTTTGACATTGGTGTTTATCAATGCTTCTGTTGATTATTGATCGGGCCTTTCATATTAAACGATACTGTTAATTTAATTCGCCACATAAATGTAATTATAAAATTCATTTTGTTAGGGATAAACACACACACACACACACACACACACACACACACACACACACACACACACACACACACACACACACACACACACACACACACACACACACACACACACACACACACACACACACACACACACACACACACACACACACACACACACACACACACACACACACACACACACACACACACACACACACACACACACACACACACACACACACACACACACACACACACACACACACACACACACACACACACACACACACACACACACACACACACACACACACACACACACACACACACACACACACACACACACACACACACACACACACACACACACACACACACACACACACACACACACACACACACACACACACACACACACACACACACACACACACACACACACACACACACACACACACACACACACACACACACACACACACACACCAAAGCCAACACAAACAAGCATAATAAATAAAATAGAAACAAAAAGAATTAACAAAAACTGCAATATTGATACGGATGCCCTAGGCAACCAGCCCGCTACATGGCAGGACACGGTATTAACAAAAAAACCATTTATGTATCCGGTTGCCCTTGTTATGTCAACAGAAGCAATGTATGCAATATTTCCGTTTTGCACCTTTTCATAATATCAAAATATTCTCATTGTTTCACGCGCCTTACACAAGGACAAAACACACGGTAGTTCCATGGATTCTGGTCGTGAACGGAGCCGGAAATCCGTTCCCCGCGGCTGTCTTTTGCAGAGAACGATTTAGAAGCCCCATTACCTGACTGCCTCCTTGACAACGGAAGCTGGCGCGAGACAATGCATAGCAACAGCATGCTAGTTTGCATTTTTTCATTGAAATCTGAACGCTAAGTTTGATAACTGACACACACTATTTGTAGTTATTTCTTCAAAGGAAGCTGGGCATAAAAGGGTCTTTCAAATGACGCCTCGCTTTTTCTTTTTAACCGTTTCTGAAATGCTGCAACGTGCATGTACACATTGAAACATCGTTCAGTTGTTTTAGACCTTTAATAATAATGTTAGTTAATTTGAACAGTGAAGACACCAACCAAAAATAGTTTTCCGTTTTATTGCCTGGCATATTTCGTTGCATCTCGTCAGGTATGTTGCAGAAACCACACAGCATAAACTATAGCAACAAGATAAGTCTAAGATATTGTCCCTATTAATCTCTATAAAAATTAGTTAACTAGTAAACCAGCAACGGTCCGATGTGTTTGTGTGTTTGTTACTTGACCTATGCTGGTTTAATATAGATTATGAGACCTATGATGATATCTCAATGGTTTGATACGAATTCTGTCCGTATTCCATAGTTGTAGGTTCATGTGTATGATAGACATGACTAATGAAGACACTTGTTTTGGAGTGTCTAGTTGGTCATGCGTCGAAGTACACTTGTCCCTGCAGCGAGGCGCTGTCGCCATTTGGAGGTGACAAGTTCGAATCCCGGTCGATAACTACAGCTTTAAAATTTTATGTTGTCTAGTGCGTCCTCTAGTCTCTACTTCTTTCGTCTCCTTCTGTGAGCGCCAAACAATACTATGTGTGTTTATTTATGTAACTGTTTCAGTGGCCTCAAGTGGTACCCAAATGGATTTCCTGTGTAATACGTTGACTTAGGGACGTAAATTACAAGTACCTCTGAAGTCGGAGTGGGTTCGCCTGATGGCGAGGGACACTGTTAATAGGGAAAGCTAATCCACACGCAAAATCCAGTCCGGCACTACTAGAAGTAATGTGTATTGTCTACACTTGAGATCAAAGCGAGCGAGCGCAAAAAAAAAAATAATAATAATAATATGAATCCTCGCTGGTTCAACCGTTTTCGTTCATTGTTATGAGATTCTCAGTGTATGATGTATGGAGGAGACTGAACCCCTTAAAGCGATATTCGTTTGCAATGAAAATGCATCCTTTGAAAAGAAAATTAAACCAGTTTCTTTTGTCTTGACTCCGTTAGACCCGTTAAGTTATTATTTCTAACACTATATTATTGTCGTCGCTTCATTTTCATCAATCCCTATTGTCACTTGAATTGTATCTATCGTAGTTGTCACTCGAAGTGTGTCTACCCTAGCTATCACCCGAATTATATCTATCCTAGTTGTCACTTGAATTGTGTCTTTCCTAGCTGTCACGTGAATTGTATCTATGCTAGCTGTCACGTGAATTGTATCTATGCTAGCTGTCACGTAAATTGTTTCTATACTAGTTCTCACTTGAATTGTGTCTTTCCTAGCTGCCACGTGAATTGTATTTATACTTGTTCTCACTTGAATTGTATTTATACTTGTTATCACTTAAATTGTGTCTTTCTACATTGCCACGTGAAGTGTGTTTATCCAAGTTGTCATGTGACATGTATATATTGTAGCTGTCACTTGAATTGTGTATTTCTTCGTTGTTGCTTAAAAATCGTAAAGTGAGCACTAAACATCACTCTATGAGACGCACTGGGTACATGACTCAGCACCATAGTTTTAGACCAATTGGCAATCAATGAAGGATGTGGCTAATATTAAGTCGGTCGACTTTACTTTCAGTTACATTTTCTGGTACCTATTTAAGGCTGGATCGACCCAGCACTGGAAGCTCAGCTCAGTAAATTCAACCTGAAAGGGGTTCGAACAAATAATATAGGCTAGCGTTCTAGCCACTATGATACCACGGCTTCTCTAGTTCTCACGAGCATTATGTATATCCTATTTTTTTTTTTAATTATATCTATTGTTTCTGATACTTGGGTTATATATATATATATATATACTAGTTTTACTTGAATTGTTTATGTCCCAATTGTAATATGAATTATCTCTATCGTGTCTGTTACTTGAATTGTACATGTCCTAATTATAACTTGAATTGTGTATATCCTAATTGATACTTGAATTAGCTTTACTACTTCTCGTCCTCAGTTTACCTCAATGAACTGTTGTAGGTGTTTGAATTATATCTGTCTTATCTATTATTTGATTTTCATATACTAGTTATATACTATTGCAACATACGCATGTGTGACCTGGACACTTACTAAACAAGCTGAACAGCGCATAAATGCTTTTGAATATAAATGTTATAGATGGGTTCTAAGAATATCTTGGATACAGAAAAGAACAAATGCATCAATATGACAAGATCTGAATAATGAAGAAGGTTGGCTACTTAAGATCATACAACAAAGTAAATTGAAATATTTTGGTCACTTGAAACGTCATGATAGTTTGGAGAGAACAATAATGGAGGGTATATGCCTGGGAAGAGAAGAAGAGGAAGGCCAAAGGGAAGAAGGGTGCTGGATGTGGCGGATGATCTCCAGATGGGTATATCGGACGCGGGACATCTTGCTCATGACCGAGAAGTTTTCCAGAAGGTTGTTATGGGAGCGAGGTTCTGCAAAGGACATGCTACTGAGTGACTGAATGTGTTTTAACTTTTAACATGAACTATGTATATCTAATTGAAACATTAATGATCACTACCTTTTCTATGACTTGAATTGTTTATATCCTAATCAAAAAGATCGTGACAATCCATTCTCTCTCTCTTCGGCTCAACATTTTTATGTCCAGCGAAACTTTCTTTTTGCGCTCCATCGTTTTGAACTCAATCGTAGTCCATACAAGTGCTACTACTAAGGTGTGCACTGGACCCACTCCGACAGTCAAGGACGAGAAGTCAACATTTTAATCCAACTGACCGGTGTAGGGGTTGAACTCGCAACCTCGGCATCAGCACACCGGAAGTTTAAGACATAGGCTCTTATCCAATCGGCCATGCTAACTTATAAATTGAGTTCTTGCGTTGCCATTGTCATTGTTTTTGTCAACGATTCTCACTGTACACTTCGTGCATTCTCTCGTGTGTGTTTTTTTTTTTCCTGTTCGCTTTGACCTCAAGCGTAGTCCATATACTTGCACTAGACTGATTTTTGCGTGTGGATTAGCTTTCCCTATTACCAGTGTCCCTCGCCATCAAGCGAACTCACTTCGACTTCAGAGGTGCTTTCTCCTAGTGACACACACATCCTAGGTCACTGAGTACATTCACACATGTTAATGTTTATATTAGTTCTGTTGTATTCAATTGTTTATGTCTTTTCTCTCTATCTTGTACTATCGGAATATCCCCTCTTCATATCAGTCTGATTCATGTTATCCTATTTTATCTGCGACTTCAGGTGTGTCCACAGTACCTGTGACTTCAGTTGTGTCTATAATACATGATACTTTAAATGTGTCTATTTTAGGTGTTATTTCAGCTGTGCCTATAGTATGTTACCACCCCCCCCCCACACACACACACACAACTATCCAAGTAACCGTAATGTTATGCAGTCCGTAATATCAAAAAAATGCAGTCACACGGAGAATGTGTTATTAGAAGATAATACATTATTCGGAACGAAAAATGCCAATAAACAGCTAACGTAATTATTTCTTTTCCCCCAGAAGAAGTTGTTATGTCACTTAAAATGCATGTTGTGTCTGTGTTTGTTGATATTCTTCGTCTACAGTTTCCTGGTCTGTAGGAGAAGTCGGCGATGATGATTCTCCATTCCTGTCTGTCATCTGATATTTTAATGAATTTGGTGTTGCTTTTCTGAGTATTTCTTGCCAAAATGTTTAATTTTACCACACACATCTTTTCTGTCTTCCAAAGCTTCTATTACCGAGCATTTTTCAATATAAGGTTAATTTCTCTTCCAGCTATTCAGTTGATATGTCCCCAAAATGTCATTTCTGTTCCTGTTAATTGTGATGAGTGGTCTAGTGACACCTACAAATCTCAAAGTCTCAGTGTATGCTTCCTTCTCTGGTCACGATATTCTCAACATTTCTCTTCAAATCGTCTCAACTACTCCATTTCTTCATGTAATCAATACAATATCTGATGTTGTAAAAGGGTCAATAAAATACTTCATACTGCAGCAGGATTAATAAATTATCTGAGACTGCATCATCATCGTGTTACACGCAGAATGACTTAGCTGTTCATGTCGCTCCACAAATCTTGGTCCTTGGTATTCTAGACACATTCTAATAATATTTCTTCATGATATAGATTTAGACTACTCGTATGAAGAATCATTTATATAGGCATGTCTCTTGCTCTACCAGCGCTGATGTATCCAGTCACCACCGTGTTCTCCAATGCCTCTCTTGTCAGTATATGAACAATGAACACCATTTGTTTGTTTGTTTCTTATCTGTGGGTATAATGTGCTGCGTTCATTTGTCTCTTACAGGCAATCGTTAATTACTCTGACAGTCGAACATTTTTGCAACATTCGTCTCGGAAACTACATATCGGCTATCTTCAAGCTCTCAGGAACTACATATCGGCTATTTTCAAGCTCTCAGAAACTACGTATCGGTTACCTTCAAGCTCTCAGAAACCACATATCGGCTATCTTCAAGCTCTCGGAAACCACATATCGGCTATCTTCAAGATCTCAGAAACCACATATCGGTTACCTTCAAGATCTCAGAAACTACTTATCGGCTATCTTCAAGCTCTCAGGAACTATATATCGGCTATCTTCAAGCTTTCAGAAACCACATATCGGCTATCTTCAAGCTCTTTCTAATTTGTTCATTAACATTCCAAAATTCACTGCCACACAGCAGACCATGACCAATATAAAATATCAATACTCCCCATCTGATATTCAAGCAAAGTGATTTATTACATAATATACATTTCACCTTCTGAAATGAAGACTTTGCTTGATCTATACTGTTATTAATTATGTCACAAATCGTCCCTCTAATATTAAGACTGTCCCCAGAAAAAATAATTCATAGAATTGTTAAAACAGTTTCTCCTCTATTGTTATATTACATTTTTGTGCTATTTTTTCCACCTTTGATATAACAGTTGTTTCTGTTTTCTTGATATTTACGGAAAGTCATTGTCTGTACTCTCAACTGAAAATATGTTTAACAGCTATAGCTAGTTTTTTTTTTTTTTTTTTTTTTTTCGTTTTCAGCCATCAATACTTTGCCAGCGGCATACAACCTCCATACGATATTCCATATTGGTTATATTACAATCTTCATATCGTATTCCGAATTTGTTATATTACAACCTTCATATCGTAGTGCAATGGTAAACTACTGAAAGTGAACTTGCCAAGCGATCACAACAGCAAAAAATGCTGGTGTTGACTGACCTAAAGGATTTGCAACTAACTTTATAGCATAGTTTATTCAGAGAAGTTATATTACAATATTCATATCGTAGTTCACATTGGTTATATTCTTCTTCTTCTTCTTGTTCTTCTTCTTGTTCTTCTTGTTCTTCTTCTTCTTCTTCAGCGTTCTGAGCCATTGAGGTTCTTTGCTGCAGATACAATCCGTCTCCATTCGTCTCTCTGGTTGACCTTCTCTTGCCAGTTGTTGATTCCAAGTGCTTGTAGGTCTGTATATGTATTATCTCTCCACCGTCTTCTTGGTCTACCTCGGGGTATTGGTTATATTACAATCTCATTATCGTAGTTCAGATAAGTTATAATACAATATCCATATTGTATTGCAGATATGTTATATTTTCTTTATTTTTTTACAGTTGCATATCCTTTACAGGACGTTTCAGTCAACACCAGCATTTTACTGCCGTTGTTGATGTCTTGGCAAGTTTTACGTTCAGTAGTTTGCCATTGCTTTCTGAACGACCGGCTTCCATACCAACACGTTAAAACCAGCGCGAAGCGGTCTGCTGCCAAATTGGTCACGCTGTGTTTCGAACCCGAGTAAGCGGCATTACGAATCGCGTCCGCAACGCCATCGCCACGGAGGTCGGCTATGTTATATTATAACATCCATATCGTATTCCAGATATGTTATATTACAACCTCCATATCGTATATCAAATGACTTATATCACAACCCCCATCTCTTTTTTCCTGGTCTACATTGAACTGTTATTTCTCTATAGAGAGAATAGAGATCGGTGACAAAAACAATTTTGTCTTACTGCCAGTCAATGGGACGAAGATGGACACCGGATATTGCAGACATCTTATTAGCGAGGGTGCACAAGACATGAGAAATGGCGAGAAATCGAAAAACATTTCGGAGGATAATGATGAGGGCGACGTTCTGCAAAGGATCTGCTAGATAATTATTTTTAAAGTTTTGGTTTCGGCTTTAGTTCTGACATCAGTAGCTTGATAATTGTCTGGCATGACCTATTGCTCGTATTGTCGAGCCGTCCGGGCTAGGATCTCATAAGGAAGATGTTAACATCTCTGACTTTGATCTGTTTTGAACCATGAATACCTGGGATGATAATGTGCTAGTTTCCAACTCACTTCCACTTCCAACCGGTGGCAGCTATGTACACCTGTCACGACAAATAAGTGCCCAGCAACATAATTAATAAAATACCCGATATTTCAATTTATTTTCTTATGTTTTATGGAGCAAGCATGCGTCAATGCACCTGCACAACACTTTGTAGTAAGATATATTTCAAAACACTTAGGTACTCATTTCGTTGCGAAGTTGAAGTTGCCCCTGACAGAAAATATTTGCCGAGTCTCAATCACATTCTATGATGATTCTTTTGCAAGCAGATATGTGTGGTATTGTGTGGAATTTGACACACCAGCCAAGAATGCCACCTATCGGTAGAAAGATTGATAACAATGTCTGTCAGAAGACTTTCTTGAAGGTGGGAGGCGGTGCTTGAATCAACACGTCAGGAGTAGACGGAAGACCCAGTTTTCTGACACGTTCGTGGAAAGTTAACAAAAAAGTTATATTGTACATCTTTTACTTTGTTAACAGTTTTTGTTTTTTAATGTTGTGCTGTTTATGTCCCACTGTTTGTATTTCACCTTGACACCGCAGGGTACAAGATGAGAAGAGTAAGAGAATGTTGTGCTGTTCAATTTGAACCTATAGTTTGCGAAAAACAACAATCACACTCAAATCAGTTCAGCCCTTAACCCGATTGTGGGTAGCAGGAGTACCATGAAAGAAGAATCACAATACTCGTTCGCTTAAACTCATTCATTATTCCATCACCTGTACAGGATTTTACCTTCACAAGTCTTTCGAAATGCCTTACTATCATAAGGCAAGCAGTTATACAGGTATAGAAATGTATATAGAACTTGTTTTGATGTCTGGTCATGAACCATGGAACATGAATTAATGAAACGACTAGGAAGAGCTTGGAAATAATAGAGACGAGGTTCCTGCGACGAATGTTGCAAATTATTCCTTGCACAGCCAGAGTAAAATGAAAGTCATCGTCAAGTGCTCTGCCAGCTGGCGTAGGCGTTCATGGGTCTCCACAGATCTCGGTCTTTGGTGCTCTGGATCAACTCTGCTGATGATATTCTATTCCTCCACGCCACAGTGAAAGTAGAATATTATTTACAACTATAAGATAGATGCAGCATTCTTTACTCATATAATGAGAAGAGAGGCATTTGGGAAACATGGTGGCGACTGGAAAGATCATCGGAAGAAGAGGCCGAGGCAAACTGAGAGAAATTATGCTGGATGGTGTGAGACAGTGGCATGAAGGGGTATCATCAGGAGAGTTGATCCAACACACTAAGGGCCGAGAACAGTGAAGAGACATGTTGGTAGGGCACATGATTATGATGATGATCAGACACATGTCCTGCCTCTGTTGCTGCCATGAATAAATTATCTATCACATCTTGAATTCATCTACGCCGTGGTCTCTTTAATGAGGCAATGGTTATAGTCACTGCCAAGAGGGAAAACAATGGCAGAAAGCCTTCTGTACAGATTCTTAGATAACTACGAGGGTAAATTAATAAGTAAGTCACAAATGGCTGTAGAAAAATAACTAAAGATGATAATAACTTGAAACCAGTTTATTTTTATAGATACACTGTCCCTTTATTTCTCAACATAATTTCCACCAACATTGATACACTTATCCCATCGTTTTAGCAGTCCTCCCAAACCGGCTGCATAGAACTGCGTGCTCTGTTTTCTAAACCACATTTTCACTTCACATTCAACTTCAGCGTCATTTGCGAAATGTCTCCCACCAAGGTGGGTTTCCTGGTTATGCTGACAAATGTTTGTCTCATAAAGCGGTGCAAAGCTGGGTAGAAAACGTTACGAGGGTGAGTCAATAAGTAAGTCACACAGTTCTGTGGGATGGTAGGTCAATGAAAACAAAGCACGCAGTTCTATGCAGCCGGTTTGGGAGGACTGATAAAACGATGGCACAAGTGCATCAATGTTGGTGGAAATTATACTGAGAAATAAAGGGACAATGTATGTATAAAAATAAACTTGTTTCAAGTTGTTATCATCTTTAGTTATTTTTTCTACAACCATTTGTGACTTACTTATTAACTTACCCTCGTATAAGTCACAAAAATGGCCAGCAACCATTGCATCATAGCAGGTCCCTGGACAGAATACCTACTTTACACAAAAGTCCCGCAGCAGAAACCTGCTTAGAGTATGTGGAATGTTAGAACCATCACATTTTCATCATCATCATGTACCATGCCGATAAGCATATGTATATTCAAAACTACTTACTATATGGTTTTCGCGATCTCACACGATCACCAGAGTCATTAATCAGCTCTGTGTTCTCGTCTCGACCATATCATGTGGCTAAGTAAACCAGGTATTTACTTCTTTACCTTCCCCTTGTTCTCTTCCCCTCAATCATGTGTTTGAATCCCCTTCAATGAAGGGGGTGTTTTTTTTTTAATCGCCACTCCCACTTCAACCCAGTTTAAAAGGGGAACCAGGAAGTTTCCTGAAACTTGCAGCCAATGTGATATTGACAATCTCACTCATTGAGTGCTAGTTAGTCTAAACATATGTGGCACCATATTTCTAATAAGCCTTAGGACTTTACAATGATCATTTACATACTTTTACTTATTCAAGAATCTGATGTGTTGGCTACATCCATGGCGGGCACCTTGCCATCTTGACAGATGATAGTTTGTAAAATGGAGTTATACCACTCCATAACACAAAGCCTGGGATGAATTTACAGACCATGTGTTGAACATGCAGCATGATCCCTCTCTCGGTCTGGCTAGTTTATTTCAAAGGAAAGGTAACACCAATACATCTGGAGCAAGACAAGCTGCAGAAGTTGACAGATCAGCAAAGCAATACTCTAACTGTCTGCCTATCAGAGCTTCCATCCTAGTCCAGCTGCAGACCAAGGCTTAGTTAGGGCTTGGTCTGCCCTGCAATGACATTTAGCCTTCAGGTTGCATTTCCATGACTATAAACTTATTATTATCTCAACTAAACCCAAATGCAACCTAAATAAGACCCTTGACGTGTGTGGATTAAATCTAGACCATAGTACTAAAAAGCCAGGTAACTGATCGCAATGCCTCCATTGCTTCTAATAATCATTATCCAGGGCTATCTTCATAATGAAGATTCAGCTGTCTTCAACACTTTCTGTCATGTGTCTTCATTGTGCACTCAGAGACTTCTTTCATCTGTCGATATTGTCTAGCCATTGAAGATCGGCTGTAATGGATCTCCATCACTTTCTGTCATTTATCTTTGCTGTGCATTCTTAAGGGAATTCTTCCAATCTATCTCTTCATGTTGTCTACCCATATGTAATACCTTCCCCTAGCATGTTTTCCCTTACAATTCTGATATTTGGAATTTATTTAGTTACAGTTTGTGGAAGTTGTTGCATTTGAAGGTCAGTGAATACTCTGGGAGACTAAGCCTTAACTCCTAAGTCAGATGCATTGGCATTCAGGTCATCTGAGCCCCGAAAATAGCTTGCAGATATCGAAGCAACGATGGTGTAAAGTCTTTCCTCTCAACCCCATACCAAAGAAACCACCTCCAAAGGAACATGTTGCAGGGCTCTCCTGCCCCTCTCCAAGCTCAGAAACCAACTAAGAAAAATATCAGAATGTAATAAAGCCATGATTCAACACAGAATAAAGGCTGGGTGAGATTAGGTTTAGGATGTTCATGTTGCTTCTGAGGTATTCAGTATTTTATTGTGTCCAACACAAATTCCAGATGAAAGTCATGCGACATCATGTTTACATCATTGTAACACCATTAACATCAATTATTAATATGATAAATCTCCAACAGGGATCTTCAAACAACATTCAGTTTATTCACATGAACTTATTACAAGTTTATTGTCATAAAAAGTCCATCTCATGATATATTTAGTGGTTTAACTATGAAAGGTAATTTTATAATGCACGGACCTGTATTTCTTTCAACAAAAAAGAATTATAATATATAATATGATAATTCAATTTCATATAGAGATGTCAGCAACTTAAAATGTGTGTTACGACTAACACAGTTTCATGTCTTAAAACTTGTCTATTGGTAAAAACGATGCATACATTTTCTTTCACCAAATCTCAGTTTGTCTCATCTCATCTCATCATGTTCCTCTTGTACCTTGCGGTGTCAAGGTGAAGTATAAACTTCGTGAGAGTGCACGATTATGGGCTTCATATATCGATATTCCCATGGGACTCTGCTATTCCCTCCATCCAACGTTTACATGGTCGGCCTCTTCCTCTGATTCCATCTGGTCCGTACATCATTGCTTGTTGTGGTATGCTGTTGACTGGTAACCTACTTGCATGGCTAAACTATTTGACTTGCTGCTTTCTAATAAAATATAGTGCTGCTTTAACCTCCACTTTAGTCCTGATTTCTTCATTTCTGATCTTATCTCTTCTTGATACGTTGAGTATTCTTCTCTGGAACCTCATTTCTGTTGTTGTGATTTTTCTTTTCTCTTTTTCTGTCATTGTCCAGGTTTGGCATTGGTAGCATAGAGTTGGTAGGAAGATTGTGTTGTAAAGTGCTTTCTTAGTAATTATTGATACATGTTTGTTCTTTAGTATTGGTGCCATTTGTCCAATGAGTTGATTTGCCTTATTGCACCTATTTTTGATCTCGTCTTCCGATCCGCCATTTGATGATATTATACTTCCTAGGTACTTGAAACTCTTTACTTGTTTCAAGGGATGTTCATTTAGGTGAATTGTTGTTGTTTCTTCTTCTTTAGTTATAGTCATTACCTCTGTTTTGCTTGTGCTAATTTTCATGGTATGTTCCCTACACATTTCATTTAGACTATTCATGTGGTCTTGTAATTCAGCTTCTGATTTTGCTATTAGTGCTTGGTCATCCGCAAACAGGAGTTCTCTAATGGTTAGATTTGCAGATGGTTCTTCTTCTGTGTTCTCATCATGCAGTATTCTTGCTGTCTCTGCTTGGCTGGTTTCTTTACATATGTTGTCTATATATGTTATGAACAAGAGAGGGGACAGGACACAACCTTGTCGTACTCCAGATCTTATGGTGAAGGGTTCTGAGTGTCCTCCAGTTGCTCTCACTATGCATTCACTGTTGTTGTATAAACTTCTACACAGGTTTGTTAGATGTGTACTCACTCCATATTGTTTAAGGATTTCCCACAGCTTGTTTCTATCTACTCTATCAAATGCCTTTTCTTGGTCGACAAAGGCTAATTAGAGTGTTTCATTGAATTTGATTGATTTTTCTATTTGTAACTTATTGTAATAACACACATATGTTGTTATGCACACATACTCCCACATGTATAAACACAACATGCATTTTGTATATTTCTTTCTAACCATAGACTCTCTCTCTCTCTCTCTCTCTCTCTCTCTCTCTCTCTCTCTCTCTCTCTCTCTCTCTCTCTCTCTCTCACTCACTGGCCGACACTCAGAGGATCTAAATGTGTCTTGCCAATACTGCCTGTATTGTCTCCACATTGATTATTGCTGCATGCCGCTGTACTGACAGATCTCAGCATGGCTTTGTAATGAATGCTCTCCTTGACTGACCTTAACCTCACTCTGAAGGCAATATATGCATCATAATCTACTACATCCCATGACAAGATATCAAAGTCATAAACAAAAACACTTGAGCATTATTATCTAGCCAAAATACTACTATTTAATATAATCTTAGGGTAAAATGTAGTATTTACATTTAAAAACTAAACTTCTTTGGTCCCAGGCAAATGCATGTCTGTGAGCATATATGTTTGTGTATCACATAAATATGTACATAATAAACAAAAATAATAAACATCATGAAATCATTATTAACATCTAGAGAGATTAACAATGCATTAAAACTTAGAACTGTCAAATGGTATGTATATTAAACACTACTATATAGCGCAGAAGCTTGGGCAATGAAGAAGCACCACAACTGACACACCACAATTACAAACTTCTGGCGTCATCCACTGCATGGCACATCTTTGAAATCGGTCATGTAATTGGCAGAGACAGCGCTTTTCGCGTGTTGTTTAATACACAAAGTAGTCACTTGTTAAAGTTTGCAGAAGCCATTATGATTAATCTACATAGGCCAGTTTTGTGCAAACAGAAAGACTTGATAGTCAGTTTAAAATTACTGTGGTAGACAATTGACATTACTGCACAAAACATGTGTATATTTCAACTTGAAGGATGTACCTAGTTATTTTACTCTATGTTGTGTGAATTCTGCAGTATGTACCTGACGAGATGCAGTGAAATATGCCAGGCAATAAATTGTACAATCTATGGTTTGTGTCTTCATTATTCAAATGAAGAAGCAATTAGAAAGTCGGATAGAGGCCCTTAAGATTGAGATATATAGAAGAATATGTCAAATTTTACAAAAACAAAATCAATCAGATACAGAGGTTCTAGAAAAACTGGGAATGAATAGAGAGTTGATGAAAGAAAGAAAATAGCTGCAAGAGAAATATTTCAGACACATCAAAAGATATAACACTCTTATAAAAACCGTACTGGAGGGTAAGCTTGAAGGCAAGCGAGCAAGAGGTAGACAATGATACAAGTGGAAAGATAACATCAAGAGATGGATGAACAGCAATCTGACAGAATGTATAGTTAGGCGAGAGACAGACAGTGTTTTAAATCCATTGCCGCCAACCTTCATTGTGGAGATGGCATCTGTCTGATTTATTAAATAAACAAATATACATTAAACAATATTAACCATATCAAGAACTTGGAAGCTTTAAGATGTCAAATTATTGCAGGATGCAAAGAATAAGGTGGAATGAAAAGGGATTAAATTAACAAATTCTTAAAGACATTGGAGAAAATAAACAAGTATTGAACATCATGCAAAAAGGTTATGTTAACTTGGTCACAACATGAGATATAGAGGTCTATGACTGAAAATACTAGAGGGAAGGATCCATGACAAGAGAAAAAGAGGATATCATAGGAAAACCCACATGATACAGGCTACAAGGAAGTTTGGGTGTATATTTATGCTGAGCTGAAGAGACCTGCTGAGAATAGGAGACACTGGAAGCATATGATCAGATGACTTCAGACTGACTGATAAGACTGACTGACTGACCTAATGAATGGATAAACAACATCATATAATGTTGAATCATTCTGTATTATTAACAGCCTTTCATAACTATTTAATTTAACTTTTGTTCATTGTTCATAACCTTTATTTAATGTATTCACATATATATATATATATATATATATATATATATATATATATATATATATATATATATATATATATATATATATATATATATATCATTATTTTCTGCGTGGAAAACTATATTGAATATGCTTCATCAAACAACCACTGAGGGAACTTTATTAAATGGGCGCAATCTGCCATGCTAACACAATTTCAAGTTTATGAGAGTATAGTCCCTTTCTATTGGGTTTAACAAGTATGTTGTGACAGAGAAGAACTGATGTTGTTAGGTAAACCCTTCATAAACATGAATTCATAGCAAGAACTGCTGTGTATATGACCCATGAGAGAAGACTGCTCCATTGCTGGTGATATCTAACAACACAAATTCATGTTGAAATTACAGCATTAGAAGAAGCTGTGGCAGAATTAATTTATTTACCTGTTTTCAAACCAGATACTATAATTTCTGTTGCAGTTTGTCTATTTCCAACAACTTTGTTATATAACGAAGGTTGCACAATTTCTTTGCCAGGCAAATTTCACCACATCTTGTCAGGTGCACACTGCAGAAGTTACTCAACATAAAGTAAAGCAAAAGAATTAATCCTTTAAAAAGAAAATACACCACACACATATTCCAATGGTAATGTAAACTGTCTTTTTTTTTTTTTTTTTTTTATTCGCATATCCTTTTACAGGACATCACTGTCAACACCAGCATCTTTCAGCTGTCTGTTGATTTCTTGGCAAGATTACGCTCAGTAGTTAGCCATTGCTTTCTGAGCGGCCGGCTCAGTTATCCCGCAAGTCACCAGCGGGGGACGAATTTAAACTGTCTACCATGGTAATTTTAAACTGGCTATCATGTCCTTTTGTTTACAAAACAACAGCATTGCGATATGAATCGCAACTGTTTCAGCATATCCCAAAAGCCCCTCTACTAATTGATGCTATCTTTTGCTATCATCAGTAACGTGGTTGATAGAATATTTCATCATTTACTAAACTTATTTTATGTTGTGATATAAACATTGCTGCACTGCTTTATTTTCTGTTAAGTCTACCACAAACAGATACAATACTTTTTCACAAATTATCATTTCATCAGAACAACTGAGGTGAACTAACACCTTCATAAGAATGACACTTGGTTGCCAAGAGTAGATAGCTCATCAGTTTCAATTTCGTCAGTTGGAAGCACCTACAATAGCTAGGTTCTTATAGAATCTATATTTTTAAAATGATTTGCTTGGGTGTATCTGACCTGCCAGGGAGTTGAAATTTGGGGTAACAAAGTCATGGAATGCCTTAATATTGCTCCATGGTTCAGAATGTACCCATTATTGAAATGTGGACACAGAACTATTTTTCACAAAAATGTTAAAGAAATTCCATTTTATTTTTCAAAAGATGGTTATGATGTGTTTGAAAATTACAGTCCTGATTATAGGTAACATTACACATGTTTGAAGAGGGATTTCCCAATTTTGCTAATTTAGACTTTTTCTGCCAAATTACAAAATGTAAGCCAGTAAATAAAATTGTTAAAACTGCTGGACAAAACATTTGTTAAACTTCTTTTTGTAAATTTGGTAACACGTTTTAATTTTATTAATGTCTGGAACAGCTTGGTTTATATTACGAAATGCATATCTACAGAAGCAGCAGTAGCAAAGAAGCTAGCAGGCTTGTCTGCCATCCCAGTAGTTATGTGTTCAAATTCCCCTGATTCCTACACAATTATTTTAATATCACAATAAGGGTGTGTATTCTCTGGCCTTTGTAATTAAACAAAAATGCATGTAATGATGACCTCTAGGAGTATCAAAGGAAAAGTTTGATGTTTTTAGACAATTATTTTCAACATAAATGAGGGTGAGTCAATAAGTAAGTCACACTGTTCTGTGGGATGGCAGATAAATGTAGTTGGTGTTTTCTACAGATGTTATTAGGTGTCAGCAACATTAAACTTTATATCCCCATTTGTCAGGTGACGCTAGGTGTCTCATGAACATGTGCAGCGCATAAACAAAGTGGCGACTGTACTTACGGAGTGTACAACCAAAGAGCAACGTGCTGTTGTGTTGTTTTTTTTTGTGGGCAAAAGGACTGCCTGCAAAGGACATTCATAAGGAAATGCCTCCTGTTTATGCTGACTGCCAGTCCTAATCAAAGCGTGCTTCAATGCAATGGAAACATTCTTCTTCGCCTTGTGTCCAAAAATTCAAGGTTACGACATCAGCAGGGAAGGTTAAGCTGACAGTGTTCTGGGATTGTCAAGGCGTGCTTTTAACAAATTTCAAGAAGAAAAGTGACAATGTGAATTCTGAATCATACTGTGAAGTTCTATCGATGCTTCATGATGCAATTTCAAGAAAACATCCAGGACTGCTGACTAGAAGAGTGTTGCTTCTTCATGACAATGCCAGACCACATACCGCTGGATGAACTCAGGAGAAAATTAACCAACTAAGGTGGGAAGTTCTGGAACATCCACCTTACAGCCCTGACTTACCCCCAAGCAACTTCCACCTTTTTGGTCCACCAAAAACCCACCTTGGTAGGAGACATTTCGCGAATGACACCAAAGTTGAATGTGAAGTGAAAACGTGGTTTAGAAAACAGAGCAAGCAGTTCTATGCAACCGGTTTGGGAGGACTGATAAAACTATGAGATAAGTGCATCAATGTTGGTAGAAATTATATTGAGAAATAAAAGGACAATGTACGTATAAAAATCAACTGGTTTCAGGTTGTTATCATATTTAGTTATTTTTCTACAGCCATTTGTGACTTACTTACTGACTTCCCCTCGTCTTTTCATATCTGAATATTGTTACATGTTTTCATCTTTTGACCAGTCTTTTCTTAAATAATTATTTAATGTGCTCATGTTTTCGCTGGTCTTTTTTGAACAATTGTTAGATTTAAACTGTATTTATGATTTACAACATGAAAATACCAAATTTTACTCAAAATGTGTGAAAGACTTATGCAGCAGTTCAGGCAGAATACTTTCTACATGAGTCATTGTTATCACTACAGCTCTCTGTGGTAACCAGGCTGAAAATACCAATCTGTACTAAGGAAAGCTCCTTCTGCATACTAACAAAACTTGATGCATGATCACTCTCACTGTCTACCATTATCACTTTTATAGCAAAAAGTACAGCCATTTTCTCAGGAAACTTTGCGGTATTTATTATTTATACAAGTGTATATTTTAAAAATGAAACAAAGGTTACTGTGCAGTCAACTGAAAAGTACCAACAATGTTGAGTCTCAACTTATATTCACATAATAAAATAAGAATCCCCATAACTCTTTCTATTCCAAGTAAAACATGAAGTGTGGTCAGCTACTGTCTGTTGTATTTAACAACACTTGTTGTGGTGTTAAATATTTTATGTTTGGTCTGGATGTACTAAAGAAAGTTGGCTAGATAGTTCAACATGCAGCACAGTAAGTGTTGCTTCTTTGAAACTGATACACTCATGTTTTTATTATTGTGACTATTTGCCACATTGATGCCAAATCTTCTGCAATTGAAGGAGTTAAAACAGGCATTGCTAACTAAATAAAGCATATGATATAATATTTCAGAATATAGAATGTTTATGTCATGTTCTATATAGTAAAATGCCAA
This sequence comes from Cepaea hortensis, assembly GCA_963921405.1. Lineage (NCBI taxonomy): Eukaryota > Metazoa > Mollusca > Gastropoda > Stylommatophora > Helicidae > Cepaea > Cepaea hortensis. The sequence goes on from OY992878.1 coordinate 127,449,272, forward strand.
AATATATATATGACAAAACATATCTTTCCAACACCTATAAGATTTGGTGCTGCTATTCTTATACGGTCCCAGTATGTCAAACTCATAGTTTGTTAATAATATATTTAGCATCACTTACTGTTAAAACAAACTGTATATATGTAATTTTAGATTGAAAAGTGTATGTGCCCTCCATAAACTAATCACATTATAATTCACTCAGTAAGTAAACAAATAAAGATACATTCCTTAATTATGTTAATAATGTAATTGTTTCCTACGTTAAAGAAATACTTTGCTCAAACTTTTTAATCCCATTTTTCACAATGCCTGTTGCGTGAGGCACATCTTTGCCAGCATAACCACTGTAGCCACTTTTGTTCCCTAAAGAATGTACATGTGCTTTTGATTTTCTACTGGGTAGAGTATTACTTCCTTTATTAAAATCTAACGAGTTGCTTGTATTCAGTCGAGGTGGTTTCTTTGGTGCAGTCAGTGAGTAGGTCTCTGTTAAGGGCAGGCAGGATGGCTGAATATGAATGGACTTTTCTGCGGTACAGTCTTTGACTCTACCCAGAGATTTTGTGTAATTTTCAGGCAAGCTGCTGCTGGGCACATCAGTGACATTCACATCTGATGGTTGGTGTTTATTTGATGCAGGTGAGCTTTGGTCCAGAGAACTAGGCGATTTTATAGGGGCGAATTCATCAATCTGTTCATATGTAGAAGAATCGTCACCTACACTTGTGACTTGTGTGCCTGTCGGTGAATTAGGTGATTCTGATGCACTTTTTGGAGATGTCTGTTTATTCACAGTAGCATTTATAATCTTAGGGCCAGAGCTTTTCCTATTTTCTGAAGTTTTTGCTCTGTCAACATGTTTATCCTTGTCATGTTTCCGTCGACTGAGTACTCCATATTTTCGTTTGTCTGTCTGTACAAGACACACGTACGGCTGCTTTTCAACTGGAGACTTTAATTCACTGTCAATCTGAGCAGGTTCTCCAGGCTGAGGCTTCAGCCCCCGTAAGCCCTCATCTGATGAAGACAACCAAAGTGTTTTCCTAAGATGAGCAAACTGCTCCACCTCGGCATATGCTGGTGATGTTGGTGTTTCACCTCTCTGTGCGAATGGCAATGCATCAGCAACCTTAGCAAAAGAAAACAAATGATAAAAGGTTAACCTTCTTTACCTCTTCTTTGGTTTCCTTAATTTCTGAATTATTTAAAGTTACATAGAAAATTTACAAACAATGGCATACATATACAAAGATAAAACAGTATACAAACCTAATAATGTTACATTCGATTACAGTGAAAATATGGAGGAACCACTGGTATTTTTCTAAATGAGATAAACACTATGTAAATAGACAATAGAGATAAATTTAGTAGATATGCAATAAATAACAACTAGAAGGTGTATTTTGCTTCTTGCATGTTGCCTGAGCCTGTCTGACTGAATGAAAGCTCTAAAGCTGGTCATAAACCTGCTTAGTTGTGTGAATGAAAGCTCTGAAACTGGTCATAAACCTGTTTAGTTGTCTAAATGAAAGCTCTGAAACTGGTCATAAAAAGTTTAGTTGTGTGAATGAAAGCTCTGAAACTGGTCATAAACTTGTTTAGTTGTATGAATGAAAGCTCTAAGACTGGTCATAAACCTGTTTAATTGTGTGAATGAAAGCTCTAAATCTGGCCATAAACCTGTTTATTGTGTGAGTACGTGAATATGATGAAAGCTCTGAAACTTGCCATACCTGTCCCATTGCTTGTATAAAGATGTAATCTGAACTATACAAGATACTCTAAGCATATTTAAGTAGCTTTGTGAGGAAAAGCTGTGGTATCAGTTGCTGTTTCTTCTTCCTCTGTCTTCCATCTCCCAGTGGACCAATGGCCCTCAACCAACCCAAGTCAAGCCCTTTGTTGGCTTGTTCATAATTGGCTGGAACTTACAGCTACAGTTTTTTTATTGGATGAGGTAGCCAGTCTGATGCCAGCTAATCCTTAGTCGTCTCTTACAATATGCATGCTGGGTTACAGTGTTCATGTGTTGCTTCCCTTATGGGTCATAGTAACATATGAGTGATCAGTTGTTGTTTGCAACTTAATAAATGTTATTCATGATCTGATGGTATTATGTTAATTAAACATGTGGGATCAGGGTTAGCTGATGTTTTGATGTGTTCCTTATGTAGCTCACATATTGGTGTTTCAGCCACCCATTGTAAGCCTGACTTGTATGTGTAATGGTAGCACTACCAAAGAGAAACATTACATGATCAATTATATCAAACAAACATTTACAATGTGCGTGTAGTCAGTATTACTATTAGAATTACACAACTCTATCATTCATAAAACAAATTAAAATAAATGCCATATAAGGGTTGGACATATTACATTAACGTAAAAATAATTAACTAGGGAGCTTGATAAAGGGATGGCACACACAAAATTTACTGTTAGGACCAAAATTTATATCAACTGACAACAACAAAAACTTTGAATATAGCAACAATTATTAGATATCTGAAATATCACATGTAAACACAACACAAAACAGCGAATCCAGAAAGGAAATTGACCAAATAGCAGCAAAATATGTATGTTGTAATAACAATTGCTGGTGTCTGCCAGACAGTTCCTTTCCAGACAGCAAAGCAAAAACAAGAAGTACAGAGGCAATAAACAATGATGCAGTAAGGTAGGAATTCTCTCTCTCTCTCTCTCTCTCTCTCTCTCTCTCTCTCTCTCTCTCTCTGTGCATGTGTGTAGTATGTGTATGAGTATTATTATGTGTATGGATCTATGTATGTTTGTTAATATAAACACATACACATATGTATGCACAGACACACACAAACATGCATGCACAAACACAAAATGCAGACAGCATTATGTTAGCACATATTTTCCCAGCATGCTGAGTAATGAAGAGAATAAAGTCTTGTCAGACAAACACACCTCACAATAACCATCTGCCAACTGTGGCCGTGTCTTCTCTGGTTCTAATGATGATATATATTTGTAGTGAGCTTGTAAGCCTGGACTAGGGTCACTAAACACACCCTCCGTTTGTGAAGCTTGAAGAAGACGGCACCTGAAAACAAATTTCCCAAATAATATGTGAGCGACCTTTTCTTGCATGATGTGTAATGTGAACAACACAAGAAACTACAAAATAATTATAATAAAATATATTTATTATTTAAGATCTCCATCCATCCATCATGTGCCATGCCGGTAAGCGTGGGCGGTCATGTTCTGCCATCTCACTCGATCAACAGAGTCGTGGATCAGTTCCGTGTTTTTGTCTCGACCATGCCACAAGGCCAAGCCATCCAGATACTTGTTTCTAGGTCTTCCCCTTGGTCTGTTCCCCTCGATCTTACCAGTTGTCACCAAGTTCTCCAAATCATTTCTTCTCATAACATGCCCAAAAAATTGTGACTGTCTACGTCTAATGTCTCTGATCAGTTTACGATCTTCATTTGTTTCTTGAAGGACTTGTTCATTGGTCTTTCTGGCTGTCCATGGTATTCTTTGCATTTTCCTCAGAAACCACATTTCTACAGCCATCAGATGTTTTTCAGCCTGGCTGCTCATTGTCCAAGCTTCACATCCATATAAAAGTACAGGTTCTATGTAGCATCTCATTTAAGATCTACTCAGTGTGAATGGTGGCTTGAAGTTTAGATGGCCATTGTGCGTAGAGAGCATTTGATTGTCATTGTGCGTAGAGAGCATTTGATGGCCATTGTGCATAGAGAGCATTTGATGGCTATTGTGTATAGAGAGCATCTGATGGCCATTGTGTATGTTGTTAGTCCATCAAGAATGATGATGACCATTCATTTCATCCAGTGGGGTTGAAAGTATGGAGCCGTGAGTTCTAAGATGGCTGATAAGGCCTATTTTGGCTCAAAATGTTCTTTGGCAATGTGGGCAAAGAATGCTTGACGTTCCAGGCGGAGGATTTCCTGCAGTAGTTTTTCTGCCCAGCCTTTTCTTCACAGCTCTTGCAGTCCTGGTTGCCTCACTAGTGACAGCACCCTTGCATAATGATGTACGCTATGAATTACTGTCTTTAGCAGCAGTCTCCCAGGTGTCAAGATAAATTCCAAAAGCTTTCAGTGAGATTTTCAGTGTCTTTAAAGCATTTCCTCTGGCCGTCTTGGGAGCGTTTACCACAACGCAACTCGCCATAAAAAATTCATTTAGGGAGCCTGTGATTTGGCAAACGAGTTAAGTGACCAGCCCAGCGAATCTTATTTTTCATTAGTAGAGTGTGGATACATGGCATGGACTTTCTTTCTAGAACTTCAGTGTCTGGGATCTTGTCTTGCCATTTAATCTTCAATAGCTTCCTAAGGCAGACTGTGTGGAAGTGGTTTAATTTCCTAGCATGTCGCTGATAAACAATCCATGTTTCACAAGCATATAGCAGTGTGGATAATACAACTGCTTTATAGACTTACAGCTTTGATTGCAGGCTTATTCCATTTCTGTCCCATACATTCTTGTACAGTCTACAACAGGCCGCACTGGCCTTGGAGATTCTTGCATTCACTTCGTCATCAATTGTGGCAGTTTGTGACACAGTGCTGCCAACATAGGTGAATTTGTCCACAACACTTAGTCTATGACCATTCACCTTGATATTCGGCACGGTGTAATTATTCCCTAGAGCTGGCTGGTACAAAACTACAGTCTTCTCCAAGTTGATATTGAGCCCAAAGTTGGCACAGTCATATGAGAAAGCTGAAACATTGTGTTGCATGTCTGCCTCTGAGTTGGCATATAAAGCGCAATCATCAGCAAACAGCAGTTCTCTGATGGTGTCGCTGTTAGTTTTGGCTTTCAGCCTTTTGAGATTGAACAACTTTCCATCCATGCGGTAGTTGATGTCTATCCCAATGTCATTGTTCTCGAAGGCATTCATCAGCATAGCTGAAAACATGAGGCTGAAAAGTGTTGGTGCCAGGACACATCCTTGCTTCACTCCATTGGTGACAGGAAAGGGCTCGGAGAGTTCACCATTTTCCTGTACTCTTGCCTGCATACCATCATGAAATAGCTGCACCATTTGGACAAACTTTTGTGGACAGCCATATTTTGCCATAATCTTCCACAGTCCTTCTCTGCTGACTGTATCAAAAGCCTTGGTAAGGTCAATGAAAGTGGAGAACATTTCAGAGTTCTGTTCATGACATTTCTCTTGCAGCGAAAATCATGTCAACAGTTCCTCGTTCTTTTCTGAGGCCACATTGACTCTCATGAAGAAGACCTTGATTGAGATGGGCCGTGAGGCGATTGAGAAGAATTCTGGTGAGTATCTTCCCTGTGATTGAGAGCAAAGAGATGCCTCGGTGGTTGTCACAGGATTGGCGGTTTCCTTTACGTTTGTAAAGGTGGACTATTGACGCGTCCTTGAAATCTTGTGGCATGGTCTCGTTCACCCATTTGTTTGTAAAGATTTGGTGAAGCTGCTCTACTAGGACCATGTCATCTGTCTTGTATATCTCTGCTGGGATGGAGTCAGGACCATGTACCTTTCCACTGGAAAATTGCTGGATGGCTTTGTTTACTTCCACTATGGTTGGCAGGTCATCAAGTGTATCATTAGTGGGAACTTGAGGAAGGCAGTTGATGGTTTCATCATCGAAGAAGGAAGTTGCATTTAAGATGTTACTGAAATGCTCTGCCCAGCGTTGAAGAATTTCTTTCTCATCGGTGACCAACGTTCCCCCATCTGAATTGAGGAGGGGAACTATGCCTGGTGATGGAGGACCGATGACCACTTTCAGTGAGTCGTAGAAGTTTTTCATATCATGTCTGTCAGCAAAGCCTTGAATTTCATCAGCTTTGTTGCTCAGCCAGGTGTCCGAAGTTTCTGCTGCTCAGCCGAAGTTTCTGCTGCACTACTATTTGAATGTTATTGAACGCATCTTTTTTTATGTTGACTTTGGGTCATTCAAATGTGCCTTGAGGAGAAGATGTTTCTCGGCCAGCAATTGGTTGATGTCTTCAGAATTTTCATCAAACCAGTCTTTATGCTTTCAGGGGGCTGGACCCAGGAATTCCATAGCAGTGTTGTAAATTCTGTCTTTTATTGCTCTCTTCTCTGTTTCCGCATCCTGTTTAGCTGCAGCATTTGGCTTGAGGCAGTCTTCCAGCATGTTTTCAAATGACAGCTGCATTTTTTTGCTGTTTAGGCGGGTGACATTTAGTTTTTGTTTGCATTTTTACCCCGTGAGGATGCCGTGGTGGTTTGATGTGTATGTTTATCTTCGAGATAATGAGATGATGGTCTGTCCGACATTTGGCACCACACATGGATTTTGTCACTCAAACGTCTTGTCTGTCACTCCTCGTGACGATGACATAGTCAATGAGGTGCCAGTGTTTCAAGCGAGGGTTCATGCATGATGTTCTATTTCTCGTGGAAAGATGGAAAATTATGTTGGTGATCAGGAGATTGTGTTCGGCACAGGTCCATTGCTGTTACAGTTTCTGACTCTGTACTTTCCAATGATGCCACCCCAAAAGGCGGTGTCCTTGCCTACTCTGACATTGAAGTCCCAAAGGAATATAAGTTTGTCTCCTTTGAGAACAGATGTTAATACATTGTGCAGGTCTTCATAGAACTTATTTTTGACGTCATCTTCATTTTTCATGCTTGGAACGTAGACACTCACGATGGTTGTATGCGTCTTTCCTTTCATCAGGGGTAACTTAATAGTCATAAGCCTGTCATTTATAGCCTTTGAAATTTCAGCTAGTTTGCCAACCAGGGCCGACTTAATGGCAACTCCCACACCGGATTTGCATTGTTCGTCGCTTTTCCTTCCACTCCAGAAAAATGTGTAGCTGGCACCTATTTCACAGATTTGGCCTTCTTCTGCAAGTCGTGTCTCGCTGAAGGCTACAATGTCGATGTTGTACTTGCTCAGCTCTCTCCCAATCAGTGCTGTTCATTTCTTTGGGCCCAACACACCGTCTCTATCAAGTAGGGTGTGTACATTCCAAGTTCCAATTGTCAAGAGAATATGGTTAGCTCTTTTAGCTTTGCCTGTTTTTACTTTGTATGTCAACCGCAGTATAGGGTACCCACCAACCGCGGCTAGCTGGTTAGGTAATGATGGAGCAGACAATGTTTAGGGCACCTTTTCAAGCCCCTTCCTCATGCTATGGAGGTGAGCAGTGCTTTCCTATAGAGGGCTGCTCAGTCACTCAGGGGGCTGCAGAATCTCACTGCTGCTCCGGTCAGTAGAAGACGACCATATGGCCTGAGCCATCTGTATGCAGGTCTGCGACTACGGCTGCCAGCGTACCCACGCCTGCCACTTTGCCGCTCGCCCATCGCCACAGGGCTTGAAGGTGATAGGTGATATATGAAGTTGGATGAAGAATGACTTCCACGATGAATTGGATTAAAGTGAAGAAGAGTTGCGCAATTCGTCGACCTCACTCTCTCGCCTGAGTCCATCTGAATCCAGTGGCAAGGCAAGTCAAGACGACTGGAGACGAATACAGGTGCAGTGGATGACCAGGGTGCTCTACATGCCTTGCCGTGCTCATTACGTTCCACAATGCTTTGCAGGTAAACGCCATCTTGCCCGTTGAATCATCAGTGATTTCATCCGCGCAGTCTGCTGAATCCTGTCTTCACATGCTGGGTAGGCATACCCTGATTCACCGCTTGGTTTGACACCAAATCGGCTACCCACACCTGGTTTAGCCAGCCTCTCACAGCTGTTGCCCCAGGGGTGGCCGCTGTCGCATGCTGACAGCTACAAGGAGCCGTTTTATACTAAACAAATATGAACAACAGTCCAAGTGTCATACTTGGATCTAGATCAAGACTGTCAGGTGCTCTCTATACACAATGGCTATCAAATGCTCTTTATACACAATGGCCAATGAAAAATCACAGGACGTAGCAGTCAACACCAGCATTTTCGCTGTTCGTGATTCCTGGGCAAATGTTACGTTCAGTAGTTTGCCATAGCTTTCTGAATGACCGGCTCCTATATCTTTTTCGAAAAAACAGCACCGCTGTGTTTCGAAGCCCTTAGCCACAGAGACTGATAATCATATGTTAGCCAGTGGCTTTTTTAACTTATAATGTCATTTCCCTTAACCCTGTGACTTTTATTTTAACTATCCCTTTTCCCTAGAAATATTTTATCAGGTTTTATTGTCTGATACACTATATTTCTGTTCTACACATTGGCATGAGAGTTTGTGCAGCAGTAGTAGTATTTGTGCCATATATCCTGTTCAACCCTGGTTATACTGGGATATATGGTGCTAGTAACGTTTTGTTGTTTTAAAACATGTTTAATGCAAAGATATTTATTTCTAACTTATGCTTTGCTATATCATATTGTACAGATTACATAATCATGTAGGTCAGGCACAAGTGGTATTCATTTTGCACTATCCATCTTCATACTTATGAGTATACTTATAATCCCTCCATAATTAGCCTTGATTATTGAATCCTTATAGGGAAAGTGAATATTGTTTAAACTACACCTGCAGTTTTCTTTGGCAATCTAGTGTAGTAGTAGTAGTAGTAGTAGTAGTAGTAGTAGTAGTAGTAGTAGTAGTAGTAGTAGTAGTAGTTGTAGTAGTAGTAGTAGTAGTAGTAGTAGTAGTAGTAGTAGTAGTAGTAGTAGTAGTACCTTCTGGATTGTGCACTTTGCTGTTGAATTGGTGCACTATGCTGTATGATTGGTGCAATATCCTGTTGGGGTTGGTGCACTATCCTTTTGGGATTGGTGCACTGTGCAGATGGGTTGTGCACTATACTGTTGGGTTGGTGCTCTATGCTGTTGGGTTAGTGTACTATGCTGATGAGATGGTGCAATAAGCTGTTAGGTTGGTGAACTGTGCAGATGAGTGGTGTACTATGCTATTGGGTTGGGGCACTATGCCATTTGGTCATTCTAGCTCCTTAGTTTAGACCAATCGGCACTCAACGGTTGATGTAATCAGTATTACACTTGTTGCCTTTAATTCCCAGAAGATGTCTTGGTACCCACTTTAGACTTGGTTGGCCCAGGTTGATAAATACCTGCTTGTTTGGTAGTCATGTTTTCTAGTCTCCCTCAGGACAGGAAATTGTAAAATTAATCTGGACTCCCTGGTCATCCCAGTATAACATGGGTACCAAGAATTGCTCTGGGAAGTAAAGGCAGTCAGCATGATATTGACCACCTCATCCACCAAGTGCCAAACAGTCTAAACATATGGGGCTAGTATCATATACCCACTACCTCTCATAGCATGAAGATGGATCCTCTACAGGTGTTTTATACTGTGTTGATTATAATCAACAAACAACTTACCTAACACAGACAACAATCAAGATAATCAGAAGCACGGCAGATATCCCACTTATTATCGATAACATAATGATGAGAACTGAAATATAAAAGAAGAATATTTTGAAGATTTAAAACAGTTGAATAATACACTGTTATTGGTATAAATATTAAAATGATACAATTATCAACACAGTAATGGCAACACAGTATGAGAATGATGAGAACACCATAAATGGATAGAAAGAGCATTCAAGATATTAGTTAGCTAGTTAGTCGACAGATCATCCTCATTGCACATCAAATCATTCAGTGCATAAGTCCTCGGATCCCCTCCTCCTGTGTAGTGTTCTTGTTTGGCCACACCTCTTTTAACTTGCTTTTCACGCAGCCTAACCGTGGTTGTAGACTCACAGTCATCGCAGGTTGTCGTAAATGACTTACTTCTCATAGAGCATTCACAATGGCAGCCTGGTCCATGGCTCGTCCACCTTCCACAGTAGCTCTACCTGCAATCCTGTCAGCCTGCTCATTTCCTTGTACACCCACATGCGCTGGCACAAAAATGAAACTAATCTTTGCCAACCGAGACCGCTCCAGTGAAAGCAACCACTCTCTTCGGACCCACCCCATCTCTATCCTCCTGAGCATACTCATTGAGTCACTAAGGAAACATGCCCAATTGAATGTCTGTGTCTCAAGTCATGTTATTGTGTTACTTACTGCCATGACTTCCATAGTCAGGCTTCTTGTGGTCAAAGCAAAAGACTCTTCCTTCATGAACTTCTCACTCCTCGAACGACTGACCCATCCATGTAAAAGACAGCATCATCCTCTAAAGAATTCTCGAAGATCAGAGCCTGTGCTTCCACCTCAACAGCAGCTGGATTTTCTTGTCTGCAATTTCTGTCTAATTAAATGCACACTGAAAAGGATGTACAGAAATCTGTTGGCACTTGTACTCACTCCTAACCAGGTTCTAAGTCCTCAAGTGAACACACCTGTTGAAGAATGTCTTCTGCTTGACCCATCCACAACTTTCCTTTTTTCAACCTGCTGCCTTTTACTTCTTAATCTTGCTATGCAGTGGATGTTGTGTGTTTGCATTGACTCTGAGGTAGGCACATGCTCGGCAAATTTGTATTCTGTCCCTCATGGTTGGAAAATCAAGAAGACAGCGCATCGCTCAGAATGCTGTATCTCTTGTACATCCAAGAATAATACGCTTAGCTTTGTTCTGTATCCTTTCCATCTGCTTATGGCTGAAAGTCAGGATCGCCATCGCATACTCCAAAACAGAAAGGACCAGACACTCATTAAAAAAACATAGATGGCGCTGCTCACAGTTTGCCGCCGCCATCACCAGCATCGCAGACAAACCCCGCTTGGCCTTTGTTATCACCTGGTGTACATGCTCAGTATAAGTGAGGCTTTAATGTGCTGTTTTTTTTATGTTTATCAACTATTGATATCACTTGCTAGAGTGATAGGTATGCATCACTCTAAGTCTTATCTCATCTCATCATGTTCCTCTTGTACCTTTCAGTGTCGAGGTGAAGTATAAACAGTGGGAGATTGCCTGTTTGTGGGCTTCATGTATTAATATTCTCATGGACTCTGTTATTCCTCTTTCCATAATTTACATGGTCGGCCCCTTCCTCTGGTCTGTACATCATTGCTTGTTGTGGTATACTGTTACCTGATAACCTACTTGCATGGCCGAACCATTTGACTTGTTGCCTTCTAATAAAATCTAATGCTGTTATAACTCCTACTTTAGTCCTGATTTCTTCATTTCTGATCTTATCTCTTCTTGATACATTGATCACTCTAAGTAAAGGGCTTTTTTTACAAGCCCTTACACATACTTGGCATATGAATGCTAGTCCTATATTTTTATAGACCAATCGGCACTTGAGGGGGATATAGTCAATATGGCGCTGACTGTCTTTACTTCCCATCCACGTTGGGTCAACCTGAAAGTCTAGAATAATTTGTAAAATATGTCTGTTTGTGAATTCACACCCGTGACCACCAGGAGGACAGGCAAGCATGCCAGCCACTACACTACTGCAGCTCCTAACCTATCATGCATCACTCTACTGGGCAATGATTGGCAGATGAATTCCTACAGGTATCATCCATTCACTACCCCCAAAATGATAACAGATGCTAATTCTTGTTGGTGTAAATCACAAATGAGGTGGCCATATTTACACTCCTAATGTAATGCTGCCGGCTTCGTGGCTTAGAGGTTATGACTTTTCTCCGTAATCTCGTATACTCTCGTCAGGTAACGTGATGACGGTTCAAATCAGCAGTGGTTCGAATCGCATCGGTAACTTACGGGGTATGTGAGCCGGCCGCTCAGAAAGCAATGGCAAACTACTGAGCGTAATCTTGCCAAGAGATCAACATACAGCTGAAAGATGCTGGTGTTGACAGCTAAGTCCTGTAAAAAGGATATGCTAAAAAAAAAAAAAAAAAAAAAAAAAAAAAAATGTAATGCTATGTGCCTTGTCTGCACCATGATGTGACCTACAGGACATTCTTGATGCCCTTAGCAACACTACTAATAACTGGATGGGATGGTGTTTAAAGTTATTCAAATTTTTACAGTGAATATAAGGTTTTCATTTAAAGTCCCTTGTATATATTTGCTTTGTCCTCTTCTTCTTCAGGTGTTAGGCCTGAAGCAGACATTGGCAACCATGACTCTCCATTCCTATTGGTTGTCTGAAATTTTAATGAAGTTAATCTCATTAATATTATTATTTGTTCCCCAGATGTTGAAGTTTTTCACTTACATCTCTGACATCATTTGCCTCTTTTGCTTAGCTTTCTCCCTCATGCATCTCATTTCTCCATTTGATCTTTACCTTTGGTTTTGACAAGTGATCTAGTAATACCTCCAGCTATTGGTAACTCAGCATTTGTTTTGTTTTTCTCTGAACACCATCTCAACAATCGAATTTTTTATATACAAACTACACCCAACTTCCCCCGGCTCCCCTATCATGTAAACAGAAAAGTATGATCATTAATTTGTAAAACTGAGTCTTGTCTGTCAGCTTTTCCTAATCCAACCTTTCTATTAAGTCCTCGTGAAACAATCCATAAGACTTTCTTATTTTAATGTGAAACATGAAGGTAAAGGTAGTTCCATGGCAGATAGATGGTGTGAAGAGTTAGGCCTTCACATACTCTAGGCCATGACATAATAAGGTGGTGTGGTTAAATTCTCTATTCTCCTTTCCTTCCCAGAGAATCCCCAGAAAATTATCAAAATTCTCTATCTATTTTTATGAGATGAGTCAGCCACAGACCCGCGCTGGTAGGAAAACAAGAATCCTGCCTCGCCGAGGAATTGAATCCTGATCACTAACTTGTCAGGCAAGCACACTAATCTCCTATGCCACCAAACTCCTATTGTAATGTGTGCAAAAGTCTCAGTCTACCTACCCTCAGTATTTATTTCTGTGCTGCTCAGCGCAGGAATCTGAGTGGATTCTGAAAATTCATAAATAAAACAATTATAAAGGTCAAAGTGCCCAATTTCAGTATAAACACAGATCATAAAGCAGTCGTTGCCACAATAAGAACCATTAGAAGAAGAAAACAAAAAGCAGGAAAATACATGCCATGCGAATCAGTAAACTTAAAAAACCTTAAAGACGAGGCAGTAAGGGAAAATTATGAGAAAGAACTAACTGAACTCTTTGTAAAATTACCTACGGAAAGAAAAACAGTGGAAGAAGAATGGGAGACGTTCAAATCAAGCGTTTTAAATACTGCAAAAATAACATGCGGAACCACGAAAAAATGCAAAACACGGATAAAGAAAATAACAAGTTGGTGGAACGCAGAAGTAAAGAAAGCGGTAAAAGAAAAAAAGGAAAAATATAAAAAGTGGTTGAAGAGCAAACAGGAATGTGATCTCATAGAATACAGAATATCGAGAAGACATGTGAGTAGAATAGTAAAGAGGGAAAAACAGAAAGACTGGGAAGAGTATGGAGAAACCCTAAATAAAAACTACAAGGAGGCAACCAGAAACTTCTACAAAAAGATAAGTGCAATGCGAACCAGAGGAGTACCCTTTGACCCAACTGAAATAATTAACAGCGAAAATGGAGAACCAATAAGTGAACAAAAACACATCCTAATAAGATGGAAGCAGTATTTCGAACAACTTCTCAACATCCCATCAGATGTCACAGGAATTCAAGAGACCTACACAGATGTCACCGAGGAACTAGAACCAGACATACTAAAAGAAGAAATTATAGAAGCCATCAGATTAGCCCCATTGAACAAATCACCAGGACAGGATGAAATACCAAATGAACTAATTAAAGCAGCAAGGGAAGTAGGAACAGCTTGGCTACATAGACTATTCAACCATGTTTGGGTAGAACAACAGACACCACGAGACTGGGGAAACGCCATAATTATCCCAATTTGGAAAAACAAAGGCAGCAAAAGAGATTGCACACAATACAGAGGCATTTCACTGTTGAGTCATACTGGGAAAATATTTTGCAAAATTCTTGAAAAAAGATTACGAACTACTTTAGAACCCCAGCTAAGCGAAACGCAGCTTGGATTTAGGAAAAACAAAGGATGCACAGACGCCATTTTTGCTCTTAGACAACTTATAGAAAAATCAATTGAATTCAATGAAACACTCTACTTAGCCTTTGTTGACCAAGAAAAGGCATTTGATAGGGTAGATAGAAACAAGCTGTGGGAAATCCTTAAACAATATGGAGTGAGTACACATCTAACAAACCTATGTAGAAGTTTATACGACAACAGTGAATGCATAGTGAGAGCAACTGGAGGACACTCAGAACCCTTCACCATAAGATCTGGAGTACGACAAGGTTGTGTCCTGTCCCCTCTCTTGTTCATAACATATATAGACAACATATGTAAAGAAACCAGCCAAGCAGAGACAGCAAGAATACCGCATGACGAGAACACAGAAGAAGAACCATCTGCAAATCTAACCATTAGAGAACTCCTGTTTGCGGACGACCAAGCACTAATAGCAAAATCAGAAGCTGAATTACAAGACCACATGAATAGTCTAAACGAAATGTGTAGGGAACATAACATGAAAATTAGCACAAGCAAAACAGAGGTAATGACTATAACTAAAGAAGAACAAACAGCAACAATTCACCTAAACGAACATCCCTTGAAACAAGTAAAGAGCTTCAAGTACCTAGGAAGTATAATATCATCAAATGGCAGATCAGAAGACGAGATCGAAAATAGGTGCAATAAGGCAAATCAACTCATTGGACAAATGGCACCAATACTAAAGAACAAACATGTATCAATAACTACTAAGAAAGCACTTTACAACACAATCTTCCTACCAACTCTGTGCTACCAATGCCAAACCTGGACAATGACAGAAAAAGAGAAAAGAAAAATCACAACAACAGAAATGAGGTTCCTGAGAAGAATACTCAACGTATCAAGAAGAGATAAGATCAGAAATGAAGAAATCAGGACTAAAGTGGGGGTTAAAGCTGCTCTAGATTTTATTAGAAAGCAGCAAGTCAAATGGTTTGGCCATGCAAGTAGGCTACCAGTCAACAGCATGCCACAACAGGCAATGACGTACAGACCAGATGGAAACAGAGGAAGAGGCCGACCACGTAAACGCTGGACGGAGGGAATAACAGAATCCATGGGAATGTCGATATACGAAGCCCATAACCGGGCACTCTCACGAAGTTTATACTTCACCTCGACACCGCAAGGTACAAGAGGAACATGATGAGATGAGATGAGATGAGATAAAGGTCAAATTCTTTTAACATCTAGAATGTCCTAATATAATATTGATATAATGTATTAGTCTTACTGTTTCTTGTAAGTAAATAGATATATGGCAATCCTAAATACAAGTAGATTCTCCTGTTTTCATTGTAGTTTTACTGCAGAATGACTGTACACAATTTATTTGCAAGGTGTTAAGGACTGAACAAATGTCCTATATAATAGAGCATGCATAGAGAGCCAGATATTTAATAAGTATCAATTTCAAATTAAAATGATAGTAAGTAATACATTACATGGCTGAAGACATATTGAAAATTGGTGTTTTCACAAACCAATTAGAATACCTGAGAAAAGTAGCGAACAAATCAAGAAAGGACTATATTAGAAATGAGATCTATAAAACAGTTGGAGCAACATCAGTTGTTAAATTTATTGATAGACAAAGATTTAACTGGTTCGGCCACCTAATGAGAATGAACCCAATGTCGCCAACAGCGAGAGCATACAACATGAAAATAGAAACACCAAGAGGCAGGGGAAGACCACAAGAAAGATGGATTGACGGAGTCATCAACACCTTAAAAACCCACATCTCAGCATACCAAGCGAATGAGCAAACCCTAGTTCATAAACCAAACATCAAACAAGTCTGCGACGCTTAACGGCATAGAGCAGTGAAGGACAAAAGACAGAAAAGAAAGAATAATGAGCATGCAGTGAGTGATGTGGTCAGTATCATGCTGGCCACATACACTTCTCAACACATTTCCCGGTACCCATTTCAGACTGGGTCGACCTGGGAGCATATGTCAATTTTAAAAAGCCATCCCAATGTGGATTCAAACCCATAACCATTGGGCCGAGAGGCAAACAACTACTCACTGCACTATCATGGCTCACATGATAGTTACTTTTATAAAGGTTGTATTCATCTAGACCGGTCTCTGTGGCTAAGGGCTTGCGAGCCCGTATACCCGGGTTCGAAACACAGCGGTGCTGGTTTTAGGAGCCGGTCATTCAGAAAGCAATGGCAAACTACTGAATGTAAAATTTTCCCAGGAATCATGAACAGTGAAAATGCTGGGGTTGACTGCTACGTCCTATGAAGGACATGCAACTTAATTTTTATTCATCTAGACTTTTGCTGCTGCCATATGTCCCCCACTGAAGCCTAGAGCCTCAATCAACTCACACAAAGTTGTCCTTTCCTTTGCTTTCTGTTTCAGATCCCTCCATGCCATTGCCATATTATTCACCTCTGTCTCTGTTCTCTTTCCTTTGTGTTTTAGGTCTATCTCTATTTCATTGGCCTGTAGGTTATAGACAAGTTACTTTCTAGTTACAATATCGTCAGGTTTTTTTTCCCCCAATATGTGTTCAACCCAATGCCAGCATCTTTTCTTCACCTCTTGATTCAATGGTGTTTGCTTATTTTTTCCCCATTGGTGGGCTCCACATTGGTGATTCTGTCATACCATTGTAGTCCGGTTCTGCACAAGCAGGAAGCAATGAATGTTTCTACTTCTTTAATAATTGTTTTTAATTAGGACTTGTTTTCAACTAATAATTACTTAGCCATAGCTAGTCAGTGTAGAACAGTATTGTTTCTGTTTGTGACAGGACATCGCTGTCAACACCAGCATTTCACTGCTGTTGTTGTCTTGGCAAGATTTATGGACACACATCCTCCACCCATACACACATCTCCCACGCCCCTACTTTCACCCCCACACATCCATCCACACATCCCACCAACACCCACAAATCTCACTACCCATCAACACCCACACACCCCAACCCATCCAAATGCATACCCCCATCCACACATCCCCCACACACACATATCCCCACACACACATATCCTCCACACACACACTCACACATCCTCACGTCTCGACACATACATAATGCCTCACGTGAGCATTGAAACTAGTATGAACAAACTCCCACACTTTACTCACACACATACACTGACAATTGTCGTGAGCAGTCTCATAAAAATGTTAAACATGGAGAAAAATGTTTACATATACAGTGTGTGACGTAAAAATTAGTGATGCTCCCACACACAGAGATACATACAGAGACAGGCAGGCAGGCACGCATGCACGCACACACACATTCACTCTCATGCTCACTCATTCTGTCTCTCATTCACACTCACTGACTCTCTCACTCAAACTACAGTAATGTACATAAGTTTATATTATACATGATAAAATCTAATGGTATTCTACTGATAATATGACAGATAAGAATACACAAACATATGGATTCACGTGTTACATGACATACGTGTTGCATGACATGCTTCTGCTCAACTCTCTCTCTCCATGTAAGAACATGTAGCTTCCTAACTATTACTTTTATTTGTACATCTATTCCACACAACATACAACAAACTGCTCCCTTCATTACCTGCAATTACAATGTCCTTATGAATATATCTACTCTCCGAACCCATGTCATAGATCCAGCCTGAGCAAGGTAAAAGGGATGCCTGAAAGTTGGAAGCTTGATTCTTGGAGTGAACTGTCAAAACAACAATTATAAATCCGTTTCACAGTAAACAAAGCTGATACAATGACCTGAAAAACTGAGCAGCTGAATAAAACATATTGTTTCATAGAAACTCAATACCAATACATTGGGTGTTTTTTTTTTTTTTTTTTTTGGGGGGGGGGGGGGTGGTGAGGTAAGGAGAGAGAGAAAGAGAGAGAGAGAGAGAGATGGTTTTTAGTCAAGGATCACTTCCAATGTACATGGATATCTCCATATGTGCTCCAGCCTCCTCCCATATAGATCACACAAGAAGAATCTTAGTACAGTGCATGAACCCCATAGAGGATAGATCCCATAGATCACACAAAAAGAATCTTAGTATAGTGCATGAACCCCATAGAGGAATCCAGTGTGTGTTCTTTGCCAGAATTACATGTGCTATAAATATTCAATTATGTGTAGGTTTTATAATTTTGAGATTTAAGCCTGGACAGCGGCATATTCAGAGTTTTTGTCCTATTTTAAGAAGATTGTGGGAAGGTGTGGCTATGAGTTTATGGTGTGTGTCTCAGACTAAGAAAGTTTAGGTTTGAATGCCAATATAGTGCTTGGAATGTTGATGATTACTGATCTCACACGTCCACCTGGTGTCTTGGGTAGTTAGATTGGAGATCCAGCCTTCTCATATATGGCCAAAAGAGAGGGTGTTCTGTGTCCACAATAAAGTAGGCCAAAAGGCCACTACTCTGGCATAATGGATAGAAAAACCTACCTACAAATAGATCAAGCATGTTATCTTGAATGGGATCTGTGTAGAGGACACAAATGTGCTGAAGTCAGACACACTGATCCCCGAGGTAATAATTAGGTGTGATACTTCAAAAGATTTTTAAAAAGCAGAAGTCTGAGAATTCAATCCACTACCCAAAAGATATGAATTTCAAATGATAACCTTAACTGAATATAAGACCAATTGCTATCAGACTATGACAATGGAAAATATGCTAATGATAGATTGTTCTAGAGGACTAAAGTAAGAAGAATAAGCAATATATCACAAAAACACAAATTCCTGTATAGTGGATCAATATTGTGAAGTAAAATAATAATAATTCAAATCACTTATTGAAAAGCTGTTAACATACTGACAGAAGAGTGAATACAAAACTTGGATCGGCAATATTCTCAAACACTGCACAGTCATTAAAAATACACCCTATACATGATTAAAGGCAATCCACGTTAGTTACTGACTTACAGGGTTTGAATTGATAGATTTGTATATTTAAACACAGAAGCCACAAACTATATGTTACACAATGGATACACAGATGGATAACATGATATCTACACAATGTGAATTAGCAAATGTATAAAATAGAAAAACATAAACATCCATTACAGGAAAAAAACAGACAACAAATATCCCAATTATAACAAAGAAGGGTTTAACAGGATATTGTTGGTAAAAATACAGATCAATAACATTATTGATTACTTTTACTACCTTTCAATTAAACTATTTTCACATCTATAACTCTTCAATGACATTCTTTGTATTTATTTTTCAATAAAGCAGTCTTTTTAACATTTATCATTCATTCTACAATTAAATTTCCTATTTCTCACTCTTCTATATATTATCTTTTCATATTTATTACTCCAAAATAAAGTTATTTTTTACAGAAATCGCCAGTCAACAGAATTAGTTTTGACATTTACTAACTTAAGTTTTCACATATATTATCTTTTAATTTTAAAAAATGACTTAACCTTTCAACCATAAAAATTACTTATGGAGAGATGACAATCTTTCATTCACAACATTCACTTTAGTTTAAGAACAATCACCTTTCATTCACAGCATTCACTTTAGTTTAAGAACAATCGCCTCACAGTTGCCAGCACAAGTTACATTCAGCTTAAAATGTCTAGTCAAGGAACTGACATGATAAATATACTTATACACAAAAACATGGAGACAAACCTGACCATGTCTGTACTTGTGTTTTCCACACCTACACTCACAAACCATCTACACAGTAGTACTATAAATAATATAGAACAAGTACACAGGAAGTGTTGATTTATAAAGCCTGCACATATCAAGCCAGCAGAAGTGAGCAGAACAATTAGCTGCTAATTAAAGACCCAAGAGTTATCACAATATGCCTGTGATAATGTAGAACAAAGCATGCTGAGGACCCTGCCCTCTTTCTTCACATCACATACTGCTCTTACACTGACTAAAGCACTTAACTGCTTTTCCTTTACTTTATAGTTATGTTGTTTTGAAAGAAGCTAAAACAGAATAATACTGTATCTTCAAAAGATACTAAATTGATTATTTTGTATATATTTAACAGATACCAAATGCACCGTTTTGCATTTTTATTTTCAATAAACTAGTTTCAAGAACACAAGAATAAATGTCATATTTGGCAAGCACAAGTCAGCTTCTCAGACAACATGCAGCTATTAAATTCAGTCTCATTAGAGAACATACTTAGATTACAACGTCGGCTCTGTGGCGAAGGAGTTACAGATGCAATTCGTAATCTTGCATACAACGATCGAAACACAGCTGCGGGTGAATTGGCAGCAGACTGCATTGCATTGGTTTCCATACAATGGTATGGGAGCTGGTTATTCAGAAAGCAATGGCAAGTTACTGAACGTAAACTTGCCAAGAAGTCACAATCAGAAGAAAAAAAATTATCGGGTTGATTGCAATGTCCTGTAAAGGATATGTAATTAACTTAACTTAGATTACAGAAAAGTATTTATTTCGAAGAAGTCATAAATATTCTGTTCTGCCAAAATGAGTTATGATAGCTGTGTAGCGTAATGGCTAGACACTCTCCTACAGGTCCGGTATCGTGGGATCTATTCAGGACGGATTATAAATTTTCAAATGTACCTAGACTCCTACATTAATCCAGCCAAAATCTATGCCAAGAAATATCTTGGGACATAAAGGCAGTTGGCATGATACTGACCACATCACCAACTGTGTGCCGATTGGTCCATAAAAATATTGGACTAGCACCATATGCCCAATAAGCTGTAAAGCATGTGAATGGGTTCTTATCTACTTTACTAACGTGAATTATAAGTGGGATGGACATATTATTTTAGTTATTGTTTTAGATAGGTGTTTTCTGCTTGACTATACATGTCTTTCATGGATCAAGCAGACAGATGTATTAGAACAGTGGTTCTCAACCATTTTTGGCCCCTTTACCATATGTTCAGAACGTCATTACCCTCACCCCCCCCCCCCTTTTCAAATTTCCTCCCTATAAATCTCCCCCCCACCCTTACACAGTATACATATAAATGGAAGCTACATTTAATAACACATACTAGAACAAGTCTAGACATCTACATAAAACGTGATTTGCGGGTCTACTTATGTTATAAAATGAATTTCATTAGGGCGAGAAGTACAAAACCGTAAAATTTAGAGGGAAAAACAATATTAATTAACTGGTTCTTGTATTAATGCGATCTTGAAATAATCTTAATTCCACCTCCCTCCCCTAAAATTCCCCTCTGGAGGGGAGAGGGAGGAATTCCCCACTGGTTGAGAACCACTATATTAAAAAGTGTTTCTATTTCAAATATCTTATTTTCTACATAGCATTTATAGGATTGTAATACATTTTTAGTCATACTGTGCAGCTTATCTATGTTTGTTATTGCTGTTTGAGTGTATTGACAATTTTTACTCTATGCAAATGCAACTAAATAAAGAAAGCACTGCCAATTTTTTATCCGACATAAAGTAATCATAATTTATCAACTGTAATGATAATCTGAAGCTGTTATATCATGATAGAGCACAGACTTATCGGCACTGTGGTTTCTCTTCTGAGCCAGAATGAGATGGGGTTTATTTCTGAGAAATCCTGGTGAGGAATGGAGCTAAGCACACCACCTCATATGGCCATGACTTAGTACATTTAAATATCTCAGAAATTAAAAGCAAATGTATTCCCTTGGTGAATTTCAACATATCGAGACCATAGCAATTAAGCATCTAAATTCAAGGTTGTGCTGACAGAAAGATTTCACAGTGACTCTGCCATTACCTCTACATTTGAACATCGCTCTACATCGCTCTATATTTGAACAGTATCAAAGAATATGTGTGTCGTATATTTCAGGCAAAATATGATTCATCTATTTATTTCACATGATATATAAATTTGCAGTACGCACCTGAGAAAATGTAGCAAAATATGCCAGGCAATAAATTGTGTAACATATAGTTTGTGGCTTCTGTGTTTAAATATACAAATCCATCAATTCAAATCTTGTAAGTCAGTAACTAACATGGATTGCCTTTAACCATATATAGGGTGTATTTTTAATGACTGTGCGGTGTTTGAGAATATTGCCGGTCCAAGTTTTGTATTCACTCTCTGTAAAGTTCACGCAACATAATGGGTAAATATAAAACTTAGACCAGCAATATTTTTAAACACTGCACAGTCATTAATAATACACCCTATATGTTTTTTTTTTATTTGATAAGTTAAAATGTAAAACCTCAAATATCTTAGTATAGCCAACAATCAAATTAAAAATAGCACTAATAAGTGTCCTAATATGAGAGATATTTTCAGAAAGTTTTGTGAATTATCTGGGGAGGAAGAGAACTGGCCATTCTAGTTCATTTATTGTGGTCTAGAATATGTAATGGTCTAACACTTCAAACCCAAACTGCAGTATCTGCTATTCTACTTTCACCTAATATGAGAGAATCTTCTACTTCTTATCTTTCATTAATATCCTGTTTAATCCTCCTGCGTTTTATCTAATATGTATATATATATAATCACACCACATACACATGTATTCATTTTAGTATATATATTTTTTTTAAATTTAGATAAAGTTTTCCAATGTAAAAATATGAAGAAAACTACACTGTTATCCTTTTGTGTTGTACAGGATAATGATTAACACTTTGTAGCCATTTTGCCCAAACACACACTTGAGGAACATACTGTGCTCTGTCTGCTTTGAATAGGTGTTTCACAAACAAGACATAAACCTATCCTTCAGGAAGCTACCACTTCACGAATGCAGCAAGCAGAGAATACGGTAATTATATATGGCCAGCTATTCTGTATACAAGCTTGGCTTGTTTTCACGGGAAAGTCCAATAGTCAGACACAGTTAAATGACTAAAGTCAATGTAAATGTGTTCAGAGTAGGTAGAGGAGGACAGGAAGATGTGTGATAAACAGTTAGTTGGTGGAAAGGTGCATAGTCCATACGTTTGTAGTCGTATAGGATAGGAGTTTAAAAAAACTTTACACACCTCCAGAAAATTAGTAATTTGTAACTTCATTCCAGGAAATTATTATATTAATAAATTTTGTCATATTTTAAAACAACGTTAAAGTAAACAGCCTTTTCCCATATCTTTGAGACATGTTGGGTATGCAGTGTCTGCCCTACATGTTTATAGACATTATAGATAAACTGTATACAGATATTTAAACTGGATCAGTGCTGTCTTCAGTATCATAATGGCAAACTTTACCACCCAGAACATTTCCTGGTACCTTGTTTAAACTGCGTCGACCTGGGTGACCAGGTCAGTTTTCAACACATCCCTGCTTCCATGGGGATTTTAATATGTCCCTGCTTCCATTGGGATTTTAATACATCTCTGCTTCCATGGTCAGGACTTCCAATGGGATTTTAACACATCACTGCTTCCATGGGGATTTTAACACATCCCTACTTCCATGGGGATTTTAACACATCCCTACTTCCATGGGGATTTTAACACATTACTGCTTCCATGGAGATTTTAACATGTCCCTGCTTCCATGGGGATTTTAACACATCCCTGCTTCCATGGGAATTTTAACACTTCCCTGCTTTCATGGGGATTTTAACACTTCCCTGCTTCCATGGGGATTTTAACACTCCCCTGCTTCCATGGGGATTTTTAAATATCCCTGCTTCCATGGGGATTTTAACACATCCCTGCTTCCATGGAGATTTTAACACTTCCCTACTTTCATGGGGATTTTTAAATATCCCTGCTTCCATGTGGATATTAACATGTGATCACAAAGCCAGAGGGCATTCTTGGAAAAGAAACATTTAATGATCTTCACACTTTACACAAGCCGCAACAGTCTCTGGTATCACCTCATTAACAAAGTAAACACTGGGGATACTGATCAAGAGAGCAGAGATGGCACAGTGATAAGCATACTTGCCTGCCAGTCTGATCATCATGTGTTTGAATCCTCAGTGAGCCAAATTAAACATTTCTGGTTGACCTGGCCTAAAATGGGTACCAGGAAACGTCCAGGGAAGTCAAGATGACCAGTGTGATACTGACCACATCACCCGACAAATGTCCAGGGAAGTCAAGATGACCAGTGTGATACTGACCACATCACCCGACAAATGTCCAGGGAAGTCAAGATGACCAGTGTGATACTGACCACATCACCCGACAAATGTCCAGGGAAGTCAAGATGACCAGTGTGATACTGACCACATCACCCGACAAATGTCCAGGGAAGTCAAGATGACCAGTGTGATACTGACCACATCACCCAACAAATGTCCAGGGAAGTCAAGATGACCAGTGTGATACTGACCACATCACCCAACAAATGTCCAGGGAAGTCAAGATGACCAGTGTGATACTGACCACATCACCCAACAAATGTCCAGGGAAGTCAAGATGACCAGTGTGATACTGACCACATCACCCAACAAATGTCCAGGGAAGTCAAGATGACCAGTGTGATACTGACCACATCACCCGACAAATGCCAATGGATCTATAAAAACATGGCGCTGGCACCATATGTTCAGCAAGCCTCAAGGTGTGTAGAAGTGTTCTTTGACTTACTTTTTGTCTAGGTCAGTGGTTCTACTATTTGTTCAGAATGCCATTCCCCACCCTCTCCAAATTGTCACTCCACTCTCCCCACCCCTTTTTTCCCACACACACCCACACATATATAGTGGTCCTGAAGCCAATTTGAGTCTGCCAATCTGTGGTCTTCATTCTCCCTTCCCCACCCCACCCCCAGAAAACCTAATATCCCGGGGAGGGGGGGGGGGATTCCCCACCGGTTGAGAACCATGAGAACCACTGGTCTAAGCAGTCACAGTGGCTAGCATGCTTGCCTGCTCTTCTGGTGGTCGTGTGTTTGAATCACACTTTTGTTTACTTAACCTGGACCCCTAGGCCGAGCCAGCCTTAAATGGGTACCAGGAAATGTCCACAGAAGTAAATGTAAATAGAATAGTATCGACCACATTACTCATCAAATGCCGACTGGTCTACCAAACAAAATGAGGTTTAGCATTATGCACCCAATACACCTCAAGATGTGTAAAAGAGTCCTGAATTTCACTTTTTTTGTTTACTATTTAGGCACGAACAAAATGACTGCTGACCACTTACTGCAGGACTGCTTTGTATACCAGGACCAATGAGAATGCATTTAGAATGCCATTTAGCCAACGCCAAAGACATGTCAACAAACATTATGGAGGACTAGTGGTGAGCTGTGACATTTATTGACAGTATTCATGCTTATATTTAAAAATGTATGAAGAATAAAAATATAAGATGACTCTAATAGATAGCGATTTATTTGGTGCTAAATCAGTTATCTGAATGCAACTGTAGAAAAACTAAAACAATTTATTATTAATTTTAAAAACTACTGGTAGGCAAGAGAAAAAGGGAATGTCCTAGGAAAAACAAAATCACACAAGCGTGCAAAGATGGTGGGGTACAGATTCATCCTGAGTTTAAGAGAATTACTAAGAATAGAGACAATGGAGGGACATGATCAGTCTTCAGACTGTTCGACCTAATGAATGGTTGAATTATTAATAACAACAATATTTAATTGACATACAAGCTCTTGGTAGACCACTACACTTAACAGCAAATATAGATCATAAGATAGAACAGCATCAGTTAGAAAGGTAGTGAAGAAGCATTGCACATCCTTAGCATTCAAAATGAATAGTTATAATATCTTTTTCTGCAAGAGCACTTGAATAGTAATAGCACATTCCTGCTACACATTTGTCATACAAGATGACTACACAATGTTGAGAGCTGAATGGACTGTCTGCTTTGATGTGCAAAATAATCTCACCAAACAGAAGAACAAAAAGGGGAGAAGAGGCAAGAGATCACCTTCACTGCACTAGGTTTTTATTCCATCTAGCTTTGTCTCTCTCCGAAGTGCACCCACCTCAAGGAGGATTCGAATCCAGGATCACTGGATCTACAGTTGAATGTAATAGCCAGAACATTACTGTAGCTACTCCTCTTAATAGTGACTAAATTAAATCTTTTTGGGGGGAACTAATAACTCAAAATTTTGTTTGTTGCTAAATATATTATATTGTGATTTTTATATATATTACCACCCAAGGGCCTGTACAATGTAGAATTGTGCCCCCATAAAAGCCTTTCAATTTGTCTTAGTCATGTGGCAAATGTCCTGCTTCTGTTGCTATCATGCATAAATTATTGATCATGTCTTACATTCATCTGTGTTGTGACCTTCCTCTTCTTTGCTTCCCTGGCATATTTCCCTCCATAATTACCTTTCCTAGATTTTCATGTTGTTTTTTTTACATGTTCAAAATAATTTGTAATTTTTTTTTTTGGTCTTAATGACCAATCTTCTTCAATCTTTAGTTCATGTTGGATAGATCTGTTGTTTTTCTCCTTTCCATCCCATGACTTTTTAATAATCTTGTGTAACATTTACATTCAATGGAGCAAATATGCATTTTAGCTCATTTTTTAAATATCTTTTTATTTTCACACCCATAAGTTGTCACAACTTCTTCTTCTGCTGTGTTCATCAAGTGTTTTTTTTTTCCAGATGTAATTGCATTGTGCCAAGTTTATTTGCACCCTTAGGCCGACACATCTGACTTCTGCAGGTGTTTGTTGACTGGGTTAACCCTCCCGGGGGTTTCGATGGACATTTGACACTCACTGTTGTGGTGTCGTCCACATCCCAGCTGGACAAGTTAGAACAGTCAAAGACATCACAGTGAACCCTCAAGGGAAGGCAGGGGTAGACCATGGACATTCCTCGCCATACAAGGAGGCTTCCATAATTGCAGAGCCAACACATAGCGCTCTGGTACTGTGCTCACCCAAGGAATCGTCACGTCCTGCGCATGGCTGCTTCACTTCCTCACTTCCGTATATTGGGCATTTCATTCACTACTGGCCACTCCCCACGCAAACCAGGAACAGTCAGTCTGCAGATGACATTCACTCAGCAAGCGGATGTGTTCGGACATTCCATGACTTCTGCGGGTGTTTGTTTACCGGGTTAACCTTCCCGGCTGTTTTGTAAGCATACTCCTAGTATCTGAGGTTTGTAGTTCTAAATGTTCCAATCCAAAGAGGTGACTCAAACAGGGAGACAGGATAATAACTAGAATGTACTTGACTGGTCCATTTTGTTCCAAATGAAAGCCTCTAGTTTTATTTGTGTTGAAGGGGTGGAATAAGTTGCAAACCTCCAGATGATGACATTCATAGATGCTTAGATTTGCAATAGACTGTTAAGCACTTATGGTGAATTTAGAAGTATGACGTGTGATTTTGTTTATAACAGCTAGTTTATTGAGGTATACCTGGAGCCTTCTGAGGGGTAGGCCATGACTATACTAGCAGGAGGCCAGGGGTAAATTTCACTGCTTAAAGGGGGGCACCTGAATAAATTAACATAGTGTTTACAGCATGAACCAAATGGCTGATATTTTAAACAGAGGACCAGAAATCTAAAAGCTTCAAAAGGAGACAGTTATAATGACCTCATTTTACAGCAAGCAATATGCCAGAAAACTATTCATATATAACTTACTACAAGAGGACTAGATAAATTGTAACTACCTAATCAAGCAATGTGTCAGTAAATATAGTCTTTAGCCTGGAAAAACGTTGTTCCAGTTACAATGATGACATGTGACTACCACTCTTAGATCAACTACTTTCTTAAAGGCCTCTCTCCTCTCCACTCCCCACTTGCTAGCTCCCAACCAGAATCTTCTGCTACCAGCATTTCAGTACACCTCCAATATATTGTTTTGGTACCAATTTGCTCAACAGTTTTGAGCCGCTCCATGTCTCATATTTTCTTGCAACAGAGACAAAGTGAAGTAGTGTAATATTACAGGTGAAATCTGACAAAATTAATGTAGTTCTATAATGCTGAAAAATATTGTTACTATTTCTGAATATAACACATATGACCAAGCCGACTCTGTGGTGAAGGAGTTACGGATGCAGTTCGTAATTGTGCATCTCGAGGTCGAAACGCAGCTGTGGGCAATTTGGCAGCAGACCGCCTTACATTGGTTTTTTTTATAAAATGATATGGGCGCCGGTCGTTCAGAAAGCAATGGCAAACTACTGAACGTAAATTTACCCTGGAATCATGATTGACCAAGATAAATTGTGACATGTTAAGATAATTGACAACTATTCTCACCGTAAAAAGACAGCCAAAACCTCAATGGATAGCCTTGCTGAGATGGAAACAACTCTATGTCCACTTTGCCACATCTGACTAGGCTCGTTAAGTTGTCTCCCCCACACAGCGATCTGCGTACA
This sequence comes from Cepaea hortensis, assembly GCA_963921405.1. Classification (NCBI taxonomy): domain Eukaryota; kingdom Metazoa; phylum Mollusca; class Gastropoda; order Stylommatophora; family Helicidae; genus Cepaea; species Cepaea hortensis. Next base: position 127,477,541 of record OY992878.1, read on the forward strand.
AATACAGAGCTCTCACCATCACATGATCGACCAGACACAACCAGGCCTCCATCGCAGTTTTCATTAGTGCCAGTAGAACTGAAAATAAATGCTGCAAGTTATAGTAATGTAAAGCAATTATTTGATGTTTTAAATTTCAATAATGTTAGAAAAAAACAATGATAATTTACACAACGCAATGTCTGGCACATGTTGCTGTATCTCGTCAGGTGGATACTACAGAAATAAATTTAAATGATAAACAATAAACACATAGGGAACCCTTGCAATGTTATTATGTTAAACCCACAATACTTAAAATAGCTATTGTAATACTTAAATTGAAACATGGTGATATGTATTTTGTATTACAGCTGTAAGGATTCATTGTGTTGCTCTATTATATGTTAGGAAATTATTCTATATATATTCTATTATAATAATAAAATATATATAAAATAATATAGTATATTCTATTATATGTTGAATCATTCCTTTTACATGCCTTAATGTGTACTAGATATATGATGCTAGCCCCATAATCTCATAGACCAATCGGCACTCAACAGATAATGTGGCCAATATCATCTCGGCCATCTTTACTTTCCAGGACATGTCCCGATATCCATGTCATTTGTGTTGTGTCGAACTGAGAGCACAGTCAAATTTTAAACATCCACCTCTTTGTGAATTCAAACACAGGACAACCAGGCCAGCGTGCCAACATGGCTTCTGAATAGTGAATAAGGTCAAAGGTTGATTTATTTACTTTATGAAGGATCACTTTCACTGCACATGGATATCTCCATAAATGCTCCAGTCTCCTCCAAGAGATCACACAAGGAGAATCTCAGCAGAGTGCAAGAACTCTGCAGCACCGACGTGGGCCTTAAAATATGTATAGCAGAATCACACATGGTATACATTTTTGTGGGAGCTTTTCTAGTTAGGAAATGTTGTATGTGCAGAGGCCTATTTGGCCTGATCTTCTCATTTTCCAACTGCTTTAAAGTGCACTACAAGCACACTGATCCTCCTCTTTTTCACCCTTGTCCAAAATGGCAAGATGTCTGATCTACTACCCCAGAATCACGAAGGAGCATACTTCCTTTTTGTTAATTTCCAAACAGTCAACACCGTGAGATGAACCTGGTTTGTTGAACCACAGACGGCTCCAACCTCATTGAACAGGTCAATAAAAATATGCACCTAGCACCATATTTATAGTGTGCCGTATGGTATTTATATCAGCTTTACTATTTAATCACCGCAGTGTTTCGACACACTGTACATATCTGAAGAAATGTACTGACCATTTGCTCAAAGCTGCTGCTGCTGCCAGATGAGCCATTACAACTGCAGAAATTTTTTTTTTTTTTTAAATTTCTCTGTCTTTGTAATATGGCATATTGAGGACATAGTACTAAGTCCCCAACATGGAGGATAGGCATTCAAACGGTTAAGGCCTCTGGAGTGTTTATGCTTGTGGCTACCGTTTGTATTCACATTTTCCTCACGTTGAACTGAAAGTGTATGGTTCCGTCACCCTGCTACTGAGTTGAGTGCGTGGTGACACTGTGAGCTGTGAATTTCATATGAAATGCTTTTACATCTGTCCACGGTTGTTTGTAGCATGAACTGCATGTTCGGAATAATGATGGCCAGCTTGTCACAGAACTTGTCACAGAACTTGTCACAGACTGGATTGCCTTATGCAGTAATGTGTGGCTGCTGGTTTTCTAGTTACTGCCGCTTCCATTGACAATGAACTGTATTTTCCGTGGAGGACTTTTGTGTTGGCTTTCTGGCGGCGGCATTATGCAGTGAACCTGTGCAGGCTGTTGGTTTGTCGAGACCCCTGTCTGTTCCACTTTTCACTTTGGGCAGTGAGGAGCATTTTGTGTGATATTCACTGGCACCGAAACAGAGCATAATGGGGGAAACCCGTTGCCATGAAGTTGGAACCTTGACTAATGACTAGGTCCAAACTTTTTTGGGACAACTGGCGCTCAGTGGGTGATGTCATTTGCTTTGTATAGTCCTTGCTGTGTGGTGTTGGTGGTCATGTCTGCCTATGACCCGCTATCTCATACACTATCAATCATTTCTGATAATGATATTCCTCCATGCCATGATGTCAGACTGTCCAACAACTTTTCTCTTTGTCAAATGTTGGTCCCATACTTTTAGACCAATCAGAACTTGATAGGTCATGTAGGCAGTATTATGCTGACTGCCTTTAACTTTCTGGACACTTTTCTGAAACCCGTGTAAATGAGGCAGGGTCTGCACAACAACTCCTGCTTTCAGGGAGAAAGAAAAATTTGTATGCTGATCAAATCATTATCAGCAAATTAGATAAATGAACCTCATCAAGCATGAACACATAAATATCACATGCCGCCCCCTCTGGGCAATTAGTCTCGCTGTACAAGTATGATTATGCATCAATGGCAGCTTAATTAACCACAATTAATGTCTATTAATCTGGTGCGGAGTAGATATGGTATTTTGTCATGACTGAGTGTGTCACTACAATACCCATCACCATCATGTGCCATGCTACATGACATACGCATTTATGTTTCTCCACATCTCTTTATGCTTGGTGTTGTGAAGACATTTGAAGACTATTGAAGACATCGCTCCATGTCTCTATCTTAGATCATCAAGCATTATTTCGCTTAGCCTACCTCAGCCTCTTCTACCACTGATCTCTCCAGTCATGACAATGTTCTCCAATCCCCCTCTTCTCATTATATGATCAAAGATCATTGTTTATCGCTTTATTATAAAATAAATTAGTTGCATATCCTTTATAGGACGTAGCAGTCAACTGCAGCATTCTTTGGCTATATGTGATTCCTGGGTAAGTTTACATTCAGTAGTTTGCCATTGCTTTCTGAACAATCAGGCATACCCACTGTTTGGAAACCAAAGCAAGTCGGTCTGCTTCCAAATCGCCTGCAGCTGTGTTTTGAATGTGGGATGTGGAATTATGGTTTGCATTTGTAACTCTTTTACCTCAGAGGTGGCTAAAAGTTAGTTCTGTAACCTTCACAGGATGTTTATGTCAACCTCACTATTTTTTAGCAGTTTGTGATTTCTTGGTAAGTTTACATTCAGTAGTTTGTCACTGCTTTCTGAATGACCTGCACCCATATCATTGTATGAAAAACAATGCCAGACTGTCTGCTGCCAAACTGCCCGCAGCTGTGTTTTGAACGCAGTATGCGGGATTAATTGCATCTGTAACCCCTTCACCACAGAGCCATCTTTATTATAGTTGTGTATAATGTTCTACTTTCATTAACCTCTCTCAGGCTCTCATTATTAGTTACCCTGGCTTTCCAAAGCATTTGTAACATTTGCCTAAGAAATAACAGGCTCTTGTTATTAGATACCCAGGCTTTCCAAAGCATTTGTAACATTTGCCTCAGAAATAACATGCTCTCATTATTAGTTACCCTGGCTTTCCAAAGCATTTGTAACATTTGTCTAAGAAATAATATCTCTGTGGGAAGAAGTGTGACAGCATATGTTCTTTGTCAACTGTTACTGAAGAGAACCACTTAATCATCTGTCAGTTTTAGAGTGGATTCAGACATGACTATTAGACTCATGCACCTATGTCTGCCTGGAAACATGTGACAATGAGGGCAGAGGAATACTGACTGTCCATCAGACAGACATAAATTGACTTTTTATTTTTGTATGGAATGCCCCTTTATAGCTACATGATTCTTAACTGCTTCAAGCTGGCATGCTACCTTAGATTTCACTTTACCAGACACAGAAATCATTAGCAAAGATTTCCCAGTTTACAAGGTCAATATCACTGTCCTCACTGTGTCTTTGTATAGCTTTTTTTCTGTTTACCACATGTGACCACCTTAATATGACCACATTAGCTGTTGCACGCCATTCGATCAAATAAAATATCAACTCCACACTATATATTCTAAAAACATTAGTGGTATTTCTTTATCATCATCAACATGTAGCAGATCCTTTGCAGTCCATCAAAACTGCCTGCTGAAATATTTATCAATTTCCTGCCATTTGTCCTGTCTCATGTACCCTCATGCCCAAGGTGTCTACAATGTCCTGTGTCTTCTTGCTGGTCAACCCCCACCCTCCTGTCCAAGGTGTCTGCAATGTCCTGTGTCTTCATGCTGGTCAATCCCCTCCTTCAAGCCCAAGGTGTCTGCAATGTCCTGTGTCTTCATGCTGGTCAACCCCCACCCTCATGCCCAAGGTGTCTGCAATGTCCTGTGTCTTCATGCTGGTCAACCCCCACTCTCATGTCCAAGGTGTCTGCAATGTCCTGTGTCTTCATGCTGGTCAACCCCCTCCTTCAAGCCCAAGGTGTCTGCAATGTCCTGTGTCTTCATGCTGGTCAACCCCCACTCCCATGCCCAAGGTGTCCACAATGTCCTGTGTCTTGTCATGGTCAACCCCCACTCCCATGCCCAAAGTGTCCACAATGTCCTGTGTCTTGTCATGGTCAACCCATGCCACTTCTACCAGTAACCACGCCTTCCATCCCTGTACTCTCCAAGCCACTGTCTAGTTTAATGTGGCCAAAGTATTTCAGTCTCCCAGACATGATGCTTTTGATGAGCCAGTTTTCTGACATGTTTGGATCTGGTTGAATGTCAGCATTAGTCTTTTCCTTGGTCCACGAGTTCTAAGAAAGTTCTGAGACCTTTTATGTAACATTAACTCAAAAGCCCCAATTTCCCACTTTAGTGACTGTAAAATGGTCCATGACTCACAAACATATGTTGTCACATGAAAGATGGTCCATGACTCATATCTATATGTTGCCATAGGAAAGATGCTCCATGACTCACATCCATATGTTGCCACAGGAAAGATGGTCCATGACTCATATCTATATGTTGTCACATGAAAGATGGTCCATGACTCATATCTATATGTTGCCATAGGAAAGATGCTCCATGACTCACATCCATATGTTGCCACAGGAAAGATGGTCAATGACTAACATCCATATGTTGCTACAGGAAAGCTGGTCAATGACTCACATCCATATGTTGCCACAGGAAAGATGCTCCATGACTCACATCCATATGTTGCCACAGGAAAGATGGTCAATGACTAACATCCATATGTTGCTACAGGAAAGCTGGTCAATGACTCACATCCATATGTTGCCACAGGAAAGATGCTCCATGACTCACATCCATATGTTGTCACATGAAAGATGGTCCATGACTCATATCTATATGTTGCCATAGGAAAGATGCTCCATGACTCACATCCATATGTTGCCACAGGAAAGATGGTCAATGACTAACATCCATATGTTGCTACAGGAAAGCTGGTCAATGACTCACATCCATATGTTGCCACAGGAAAGATGGTCAATGACTAACATCCATAAGTTGCTACAGGAAAGATGGTCCATGACTCATATCCATATGTTGCTACAGGAAAGATGGTCAATGACTCACATCCATATGTTGCTACAGGAAAGCTGGTCAATGACTCACATCCATATGTTGCTACAGGAAAGATGGTCCATGACTCACATCCATATGTTGCTACAGGAAAGATGGTCCATGACTCACATCCATATGTTGCTACAGGAAAGATGGTCCATGACTCACATCCATATGTTGCTACAGGAAAGATGGTCCATGAGTCACATCCATATGTTGCTACAGGAAAGATGGTCCATGACTCACATCCATATGTTGCTACAGGAAAGCTGGTCAATGACTCACATCCATATGTTGCTACAGGAAAGATGGTCCATGAGTCACATCCATATGTTGCTACAGGAAAGATGGTCCATGACTCACATCCATATGTTGCTACAGGAAAGATGGTCCATGAGTCACATCCATATGTTGCTACAGGAAAGATGGTCCATGACTCACATCCATATGTTGCTACAGGAAAGATGGTCCATGACTCACATCCATATGTTGCTACAGGAAAGATGGTCCATGACTCATATCCATATGTTGCTACAGGAAAGATGGTCCATGACTCACATCCATATGTTGCCACAGGAAAGATGGTCCATGACTCACATCCATATGTTGCTACAGGAAAGATGCATGTTCTCCAAATGTTGCTTTAACTTGTTTTGCTGCTGTTGTGCCACAGTTTCTCAGTTCCACATACAGGCAGACAGGGCAACCTGTCCATTATTCTAAGCCCTTTAAACCCTCCCACATTACATTAGCTATAGTAAATACATATAGTAATGATCATTAACAAAGAATTGTAATCCTTACTTTTGCTAGTAGTATAAACCTCACTATGGATCAAGCACAATAGGAGACTTCTGATCATCAGAAGCTGTCCCCCTTCTATGAATGTTTCAGAAAACATTTAGAAATGTTTATGATGTTATCAGGTGCACATATAGTCACACAAAATGCATTCATACCTGACTGCAATGTCATGTAGAGATAACACAACTACATTGTCATTTGGAGTTTCTATCTGCCATCTACAGGGAGTGTAGTTAGTTGTAGGCTCAGGATATCCAGGACTTTGAATGTATCCAGAACTGCCCTTCATTTTGACAACAGTTCCATTGCATGGCTGTGACCGGATGTGACTAGCTGCAATTATAATCAATAAAACAGATAATCTACAATAGTGTACCATTAATCAAACCTATAATATTACAACATTCAAATGCTTACGTGTAAACATTAAGAATATTCTATGCAATATATCTTTGTCAAACAAGGTGAAAAAAAGAGTTCTTAAGAGCTATATCATGTCACTTCTAATGTACTCAAGTGAATCATGTAATCAGGAATTAAGTGAAAGCTGCAGAAATGTGATTTTATAAAAGAGTGATGAAAATACCATTTTTTTTTTTTAAATTGCAATGAAGATATCTTGAAAGAAGCTAACTCATAAAGTGAGCTGGTTACTCACACCAGAAGAAGATTGTCAACATTCTTTGGGCATACCATGAGAAAGGGAAAGCTGAAGTACATCATGGCAATGGGAAAGTTGCAGGGGAAGAGAAGCAGAGGAAGGCTGGGAGAGAAGATGCTAGGCAATGTCTTTGCAAGCCAGCACACTACCACTATGGCTCCAACAGAACCTCATAACAAGAATGAGTGGGGTCTTAAAGGTAGTGTCACCCATAATGCAAGAAGTACTGGGTTTGAGCCCAGTTGTGGACAATTATTCTGACAATTTAAGAAATGTGAGGATGTTATACTACCCCTTGATCCTTAGACAGTAAATTAGATATCTAACTTCTTTGAGTAAGGGCAACAAAACACGAGGTTCCATGTGCATGTTGCACATACACAAAATCCTTCAGCGGTAGGAAAAATTAAACAGGGAGTCAAAAAGACCACAGCCCAGACTAAAACTCAAATATTTTAAAACCAACCCACAACAAAATATTTATAGCATGTGTAATTCTACTGTGTCCCTTGTGGTATCCATGTGCAATGATAATGATTCTTTGCAAACTTCAAACCTACTCTCCATACCCTTTAGAAGCTAAGATGTAAATAAAACAAAGCAACAGTGTGCAGAAAACTGTTCAGAGTATAACACATCTTAGCCTCAAGAAATAATGCAAAATCATATTGTTTTATACTTCCAATGAGTCTAGGCTGAAGATTCAGACAACACATAAAGAATGTTAACTTTAAAAAAACATAGATTTTCTTAACATAAAGATAATGCCAATAGAAATTTTGGGATGGAGCAGAAACTTCGGCAAGATTCAAGAAAGTAAATATACAAAGGTACGGTTAAACATGATGAAAGAAATTTAAATAATTATCAAAATATTACTTCTAAATTGCTTGAAAAAATGCATGAAAGCTGACACATAAACTGCAGTTTAATAACCATGAAATTAAAATATAAAGAATAAAAAGAAATGGAAGCAAATTCATCGCAAGTACAATTATTTCTTCAGGTGATATGTTTGTTTTGTTTTTCAGTAGCAGGCACTATATATAACTTATTATATTGTAAGAAGTTGTTACTATAACAAATGTGTCGGTCTGAATGAGTTACAATAATAACATTGAGGTAGGAGTTAAAAGTAAAATTTGAGTAGATTGCTGACACAGACTATAGCTTCAGCAGAGCAAAATACACTTTGTGAGCTTGCTCTCTGCCTGCCATCATTCTGTCAGAAATATCAGAGTAATGAAACATGTCAGCAATTAGTTTGCACATGTTGTTGCTAAACAAAATAGTTCCTGTGGAGGTAATTTAATGCCGTGTAGCAGAAGGTCGATGTGCATTTACTTCTGTTTCTGAAAGTAGTTCCAAACATTGTAGCTGCTTCTGTAAGCAGTTTCAGTAATTGTATACACAGCATGTCCGGTGTCTGTGTTTTAGGGGGTATTTAAACAAGCAGTTTTATGGGAGGAGTGGCTGGCCAAGTGGCTAGAATGCCAGATTTTTCTTCGGGAGACCCAGGTTCGAATCCTTGGTAAGGTGTGGGATTTTTTTCTGCCGGGAGCAAACAGAAATTCCTAACCTGCACAGTTCGCGGCGACTGCACTAGCCAGGCGGCCTTTATTCCTCAGGCTCAAAGACCCCTCTGCCATACACCGCAATGTACTATATTGGCAGTAAATGACAGTTACTGTACCGAGTCTAGGGTAATGAAACAAGCAGTTGTATACCCTGATGCACAGAGTCTTGTGTAGTTTTATACCCTGGCATACCGAGTCTAGTGTAGTGAAACAAGCAGTTTTATACCCTGATGTACTGAGTCTTGTGTAGTAAAACAAGCAGTTTTATACCCTGATGTACCGAGTCTAGGGCAGTGAAACAAGCAGTTTTATACCCCGATGTACCGAGTCTTGTGTAGTAAAACAAGCAGTTTTATACCCTGATGTACCGAGTCTAGGGCAGTGAAACAAGCAGTTTTATACCCCGATGTACCGAGTCTAGGGTAGTGAAACAAGCAGTTTTATACCCTGATGTACCGAGTCTAGGGCAGTGAAACAAGCAGTTTTATACCCCGATGTACCGAGTCTAGGGTAGTGAAACAAGCAGTTTTATACCCTGATGTACCGAGTCTAGGGTAGTGAAACAAGCAGTTTTATACCCTGATGTACCAAGTCTAGGGTAGTAAAACAAGCAGTTTTATACCCTGATGTACCAAGTCTAGGGTAGTGAAACAAGCAGTTTTATACCCTGGGTTACCGCGTCGAGTTTTTGAAATCAGCCATGAGCAGTTTGGAAGCAGACCAATTTGAATTGATTTCCATGGTAAGAATGCAATAGCAAACTACAGAAATAAAATGTTCCTAGTAAATCACAAACTTCCAATAAATGTTTGGGTTGATTGCAACATCCTGTAAAGAATATGCCACAGCCTTTAACTTACTTAGCATGGTAGAATGCCAATGAATCGGTTACATTTGAAAGTAAATGCATACTAGACGAAGGGGTTACGGGCGCAGTTCGTGATCCCGCATACATGCGTTCAAAACATAGCTGTGTGTGATTTGGCAGCAGACCGCATTGCATTGGTCTTTTTACAAAATGGTATGGCTACCGGTCATTCAGAAAGCAATGGCAAACTACCGAATATAAACTTGCCAAGAGATCACAATAGCAAAAAACGCTGGTGTTGACTGCAATGTCCTGTAAAGGATATGCAAATAACTAACTAAATGCACACTGGTGTTTGAACATTAAAGTGCTGTTTTCAGGCTTGGGTGCATTAAGCACTGACTATCATTTGTTCTGTAAGAGACTTATCTGTATTGTCTTTTAGTTAGACTATGTTCTTACTGCATCTTCTGTTAAAACTCACTTACACATTCATAATGAAACCAGTAAATTTGTCATCGTTTTGAGAGTCCTTGTCATTTAACATTGCTATATTTACTAGTCACATTAAAGGTTACAGGGGTTAAAGAAACAGGCATGGTTTCACTGCACCGTTTTTGATAATATAATGGCTTGGTTTTCTATCCACAGAGTGGCCTGCCTAAAGCATCACACAGAGAGCAAACTCTTCAGCTTCAACAATGACTCTGAGGAGTCTCTAAGAAAAGTGCTCTCATGAACTGAATGACAGAGTCAGGAAATGAACCCACGACCTTTGGAACATGGGGCAGACAGCTTTACCATTTCATCATGGAGGCCCCTGTTATTACTACTAAAAGTGCAGAAAGCTATGATATCATCTTAATCCCTTTATTGCAAAGATAAACAAAGATTTGGTCTGTTTTTTGACAGTATGAATAAATCATGTTACCACAGAATGGTGAGACCTTATCAAAAGAATAATTTTGAAGTGTTTTAAGATAGCAGTAGCAGCCATATTGAATTTACAATGCATTTAGTGATGTACCTGTCAATTCTAGTCACAGTTCCAGAAATTACGTTAAAGTCAGCAAACAAGACAGCAATTTTGATAACGTTTCTGGTTTGGAGTACAGGTTTATTTCTGGAATGTGGCAAGTATGGTGTGATCACACACGTCAATCTGCAAGATACTTAATGTTGATAGTGATGATGCTGGTAATGACGATGATGATTTAAATCATGTAGTGTAGCAGTAGCCTCTGTGAAGAAATAAACTGCTACACAAATCATTAATTACATTTTAAAATGTGTCTCAAAGCAGTCACCTGCTATAATCCTGTACCCCCATCATATTTTATAAGCCTGAGAGCAAGGAGGAATATGTGGCCACTCTTTCCCTCACTTTGGCAAGCAACAAGTCCAGGGGTCAAGCCCACGTCTGACTAAGCTCACAACATTACCAGTGCCATTCACTAACAACTTCACTAGTGCCCACCCAAACATATTGTTAATATTTATGGAGAGTTGTGTTTTGGTAAACGCCCCCAAGACAACTCAAAGACACTCTAAAGTGATAGCTCAAAGCTTTTGGAATTCATCACAAAACATGGGAGATTGCTGTCAAAGACCGAAATTCATGGCATACATCATTACATAAGGGTGTAGTCACTTATGAAGCTAACTGGACTGCAAGAGCTGTGAAAAAATGGCTGGACAGAAAAACCACTGCAGGAGATCCTCCTCCTGGAACGTCAAGCATTCTTTGCCTGATTTGTCAAAGAACATTTAGAGCCAAAATAGACATTGCCAGTCATCTTAATACTCAAGGCTCAAAACTTTCCAGCCTCACTGGATGAAACAAACTTTGTGAACTTGACGGACAGACACCAATGTTGTCAAGAAAGGTTGCTAAGTTCAGTAATGACTCTACAATTATGTTAAATCTATGAGACATAATAAAAGTAATGCTAATACTAAAATACACTTACCATCAACACACAGGTAATGCACAACCAGAGACTGTCTATATTCAGCACCACACACCTTAGATGGATCACATGACTCTTTTCCCATGCAGGCCCGTTTCATATTCTCAAATGCGACATGGTTCTTCTCCAGCATCCAGTTGGTCACATCTGAGATCAGGATAAGAGACTGATTGCACACGATGGAACTCTCCTTTTCATTACATGCCCGAATGCAGTTGATGCTGCATGTAACTGCAAAAAGAAAATAATATAAACTTTCTTAGAATACTGTGGACCAAGAAGTAGAAAAATACTGACATTCTACACGAGCTAAACATCACAGGCAACAGGCTTACAAACACAATCATGGAAAGTTAAGAATGGTGGTGGAGGCGGTCATAGCAGCATTCCCGCTGGGTGGAGGACAAACAACACACGCATATCGTGACTGTAGCGGACTCACAAAGTATGATGAGAAACGTAAAGCACGCAAGCTTTGGGCAGAGTGGCAGGCAATCATAATTAGAAAACATCTGTTGGGTTTTGTCCCCAGGACATGCTGGTGTAGTGAGAAGCGAGCAGGCGGGCAAATTGGCTGGGTCTGCATCAATTGATGGAGTATTGGTGCATGATAAGACAGATGTGGTTAGGGCTCTTTGGAATCGTGTGTATGGAGCAGAAGAATTGGCATCATAGCTTGGAGAGAATAGTGCTGTAGGGAGTGACCAAAGGATCTGGCCATCACTCATAACTCTGTGGAAAGGCCAGACGGACACATAATCAGACTCCTACTGGTACCATTAGTATTGGGACATTTTGCTGGCTGTTGCAGATGAGGACGAATTAAGTATGGGAGTGTCACAAGTGCTGAGATGTCGGTTTTTGACTAAACTCAACTCAACTTGGAAAGTGAAATACTTTGTGTATATTAAACATTACAGTGGTCTGGAAAGTAAAGTAATGCACAGCATGGTTCCTGAAAGAGCAGGCAAGGATCGACCAGCATGAGGATAGACACGGGACACTGAAGCCACCTTGAGCAGGAAAGTGCATTAGGCAGGAGAACTGGCAAGGGATTTAGAATCTGTTTGGTGGCTTGCGATGACAGCAACAGTCAGCTATGGACCTGCTATGTGATGATGGTAAACTGTAATAGAATATAACTGGTCAGAAGTTGCAGACATTATTTGTGCATGCCTTGACAAAAAGGACGATGTGTTTCACATATATGTCTACACAAAGAGGACAGTGTGTTTCTCATAAATGCCTAGACAAAAAGTATAATATGTTTCATATATATGCTTATTGGCAATTGTTTCATATATATGCCAAGACAACAAGGACAATTTTTTCACATATATTCCTAGACAACAAGGACAGTGTATTTCACATATATACCTAGACAACAAATAAAATTGTTTCACATATATGCCTAGACAAGAACAATTGTTTCATATATATGCCTAGACAAGAACAATTGTTTCACATATATGCCTAGACAAGAACAATTGTTTCATATATATGCCTAGACAAGAACAATTGTTTCACGTATATGCCTAGACAATAACAATTGTTTCACATATATGCCTAGACAAGAACAATTGTTTCATATATATGCCTAGACAAGAACAATTGTTTCATATATATGCCTAGACAAGAACAATTGTTTCACATATATGCCTAGACAAGAACAATTGTTTCATATATATGCCTAGACAAGAACAATTGTTTCACGTATATGCCTAGACAATAACAATTGTTTCACATATATGCCTAGACAAGAACAATTGTTTCATATATATGCCTAGACAAGAACAATTGTTTCACATATATGCCTAGACAAGAACAATTGTTTCATATATATGCCTAGACAACAAGTAAAATTGTTTCACATATATGCCTAGACAAAACAATTGCTTCTTATATATGCCTAGACAAGAGCAATTGTTTCACATATATGCCTAGACAAGAACAATTGTTTCACATATATGCCTAGACAAGAACAATTGTTTCACGTATATGCCTAGACAATAACAATTGTTTCACATATATGCCTAGACAAGAACAATTGTTTCACGTATATGCCTAGACAAGAACAATTGTTTCACATATATGCCTAGACAAGAACAATTGTTTCATATATATGCCTAGACAACAAGTAAAATTGTTTCACATATATGCCTAGACAAAACAATTGCTTCTTATATATGCCTAGACAAGAGCAATTGTTTCACATATATGCCTAGACAAGAACAATTGTTTCACATATATGCCTAGACAAGAACAATTGTTTCACGTATATGCCTAGACAATAACAATTGTTTCACATATATGCCTAGACAAGAACAATTGTTTCACGTATATGCCTAGACAATAACAATTGTTTCACATACATGCTTATATTTCTTATACAACAAGGAGAATTGTCTCACATATATGCCTAGACAATAACAATAATTTCACATAATTTATAGCAATGAGGAGTTGAGTACAAGATGTTCTCATCATATAACGCTAGAGAACTGGGGTAGAATGTTACTAGCAGACGATAACTACTGAACGTAGACTGCTCACGAATTACGAAACAGCCCAAAAATGCTTCAGTTAACTGCTACGTCATGTAAAGGATATGTAACTAACTAACTTATAATCAAACGCGATTATCTGTGGGCACACTAGGCCTATATCTAGAAGTAAAGAAACTTTAAAGGTGAGAAATGTACTATAAATACGCGTTCACGAATGTGCCTGCGCGTCTACGAACTGCCTGCGCGTTTAAAATCGTGCCTATGTAGTGTGTTTATCGCCTGTCTGATAGCGAGCGGGGGAAGGAAGAGAGGAAAAAATAATCTGCTCATACGAAAGCATTTATGATGAAGTCAGTGCCTTTACCGAATGATAGGATGTTGATGTCCTTGTAAAATAAATTGCCTTGAGGCGTATTGTGTTTATTGGGTTAGATGCAACATTTTTTCATAGACCAATCGCACTCTATGGCTGATGCGGTCAACATCACACTGGCTCATCTTCACTTCACAGAAAGTCTCCTGGTACTCAGTGTACGCTGGGTCGAGCTGGGAGCTCACGTCAATTTATATCCATGCTTCGATGGAGATTCGAACATATGATCCCAGGCTGGCAGCAAGCGTGCCCTACCACGGCTCCACGTGTCCTTGTTATGAGCACCAATTAACTCTTTTTCATAACTGTCTTACATTGCATTGTTAATATAACTGATACAATTTTCACATTTCACCAACATCATCATCATCACATATTTCAGCCGTTTAGTTGGTCGTGAAGCTTCCTGATCATTCCATTTCCTAGTCTTCTGTCCTGTGCCGTTATCTTTAATTCCATGTCGGTTTTGATCTAATTCTTCCTCTGTTTCCGACTATTTTCTCTCTAGCTCTCTCTCTCTCTCTCTCTCTCTCTCTCTCTCTCTCTCTCTCTTTGATGATTTTTCACGTCCCTGGGACTTAACTTCTTTGATTATTTTAAATAGACTTCTCAGTTCTCTTATATTTTTCTTTTTCTTTTCAGAACGCGTTCATGTGTCAGTTTCTTCAATTTTCAGTCCAGAGCTATTATCTTTAATCCCATGCGTGTCTGCACTGATAGGTATATACATGTCGGTTTTGAGCTACCTCTTTCTCTACTTCTGACTTTCTCTCTCTCTCTCTCTCTCTCTCTCTCTCTCTCTCTCTCTCTCTCTCTCTCTCTCTCTCTCTCTCTCTCTCTCTCTCTCTCTCTCTCTCGTGATTCTTTCCGTCTTTGAGTCCCCCCCCCTCCCTTTGTGTGTGTGTTTGGGTGGGTGGGTTGGTGGGTGTGTGCGTGCGTGAGTGTGTGAAATTTTAATTTAAGAAGATTTCTGTGTTCTCTAATATTTTTCCCAGAACATTTTCATGTGTCAGCCTAGATAGAGCTTGTCATTTCCCGACAACACCTAATCTAAAATTTGTCTATGCATGTTTCATCATGTTCAGTCACTGTCCCTATTTCAATACCAGATAATGCGACTGGCCAGATGTACATAATGAAATGTAATACTAACGCCTTTTATGAGATACTTTATCCAACCCACTATTCTCAAACTAATGCATTTATTTCAAATTGCAATTAAAAAGATCATGTGCTCAAAACGCAAGCAAACGCCTGAAATTTTCAGTCCATGCGATCTCTGAAAATACCATGTTACATGTCCGTTGCAGGGCTTTGCGATCTAGTCCAGGTTGATTTTCTTGACTATCGTACGTGCTGTAGTCTGTCATTGCTTTCTGGGCGAGACGTTCACGAATTAAGTCCCAGCTTTGCGCCTATGTAGGGTTGAACCCCCCTGCATCGCAATAAGCGTACCGGAAGTTTAAGAGCCAGCGCTAATATGCCATCGACCACATCGACCGATGCCTGTGGTCTCTAAATAAGACATAATTCTAAACTTAACAGTTTTATTTTTGTTTCTTCGTAATCTTTTTTTTTTAAATTTAAATAATTTGTTCTAGAATTGGCCGTGTCATTTTTTTTTTTTAAACTTGCTTCCATTTCAGCAATAGTGAACATGTCTGGGGCGTTTTTAAATCTCCGCACCCAGTCTCCCCCCGCCTTCCTCGCCCCCGCTTTAGATTCCTTCGCCTTATCTAATTCTGGTTTCTACAGATAAGGCAGTTACCTGTTTGTAACGGCGGTTAAATATTTCATCCTAGCAAGGTTTAGAAATCAACACAGTCTTCACCTCCTAATGTAATTCAGGGTATTTCGCACTCTTCTCTGCCCTATCGTGTTAATTCTGGTTCCGTAAGATAACTCTTTCGTAGTACTCAGAAATGTGTAGAAGTAAGAAGAAATTACATCTAGCACCAAACTGATAATCATCATCATCATGAGCCTTGCCGATAAGCGTGGGCGGTCATGTTTCGCATCTCACACTATCACCAGAAAGGTGGATCAGCTCTGTGTTCTTATTTCCACCAAGCCACTTGGCCAAGCCATCCAGGTATTTATTTCTCTGCTTTTCTCTTGTTCTTTCCCCCCCCCCCCTTTATCTTGCCAGTTGTCACCAAATGCTCTAGTTTATTTCTTCTTACAACATGCCCAACGTGTCAATGTCTAATTTCTCGAATAAATTTACGGTTTTTGTTTGTTTCTTGGTTTATTTTTCTGTCTGTCCACGACATTCCTGACACTGAAATACTATGGTTATATTAAACGTCGCAGTGGCTTGGCAAACACAGTGACGGAGTGCATGTGCTGTGGCTGACCAGCAAGAAGATGGCCACGGGGCACTGTAGACACTTGGAGCATGAAGGTGCATGAGGCAGAACTGGCCAGAATCGAGAAACTTTTCGGCGGGCCGTGATGAGATCGACCTTCTGCAAAATACCTGCTACGCGATGACGGTGATTTTACCTTCTTCTTCTTCTACTTCTTCTTCTTCTTCATCCTCGACCCTCGACCACCTCACTCCAATCTTTCGTACACTTTGCTATTTTCTGCAGGTTCATCCTTGACCTTCCTGTATTGTTCATCTTTGTAATTCTCGTTCCATGTGTTCTTCGTTGTGTCTAAACCACAACAAGGGGAAGACAAGAGAGATAAATATCACATGGCCACATCACGACAAAAACACAGAGCTGATCCAAGACTCTGGTGATCGTGTGAGATACGAACCATGACCGCAAACGAATATCGGCATAGCTCGTCACGATGATGATTTCAGTTTCCGAAAGATTATTACTTTATGGGCCAGTTTTCCAGGATGTTTAGATCTGTAATTCATATTTCAACTTACTGTAATCCCTCTTCTTGATGATTCCCATGAGGATATTTCATATCATGATAAACTGATGCGATATTACGATGGTTGGTGCAGGTTTACACTGAGCTCGCTCTTCTTGGTGATTCCCAGGAGGATATTTGATAGCACGATATGTTGATGCGATATTACGATAGTTGGTGCAGGTTAACAGTGAGCTCGCTCTTACACTTCTGGTGTCCTGACGGCGGGGTAGCGGGATAAACCCCTACAACGCTGGACTTCAAAGTTGACTTCTCGTTCATAAAGCAATGGGAAAACTACTGGAACGTAACATTGCCTAGAAAATCAAACTAGGGTTGGGGTTGATCGTAATGCGCTGCAAATAACGTGCACTATGGTTCCAAATGCTGCTGTATGTAGCCTGGGCGCAGAGTTGGGGTAAATACCACAGTGGCTCGTGCATTCATTACCACAGCAGAAAAAGTCCAGCTCCTGGCCTTCACGTGGCGGAATTGTTTTAACTAACAGGATAAGGGGCGGCGCGAGTCTCTGGCGCCGAAAAAAAAACCAGTACGCTCTAGATGTGAATGCATGAACATGCATGCACAGACACATGTGTGCGCGCCTACACATCTAAACTCGAGTAAGACCACAGTCTGCTCTAGCAAAGGAAAGGTGCTGAAGACGGAAGCAACCAACCAGGAGGCGCACCACGGAAATCAGGATGTCACGCAATTACGCCATGAAATATGCCGACTAGTGCTAAGTGGTATGATGCTCGTCCTGTTTTGGACCCCCAGGCAGGTACAGTGCCGGGCCCTATGCCTCGAAAGGGTCCAACCCCAACTGCTGGAAGTCCTTCTCAGATGTCCTGTGGAGCCAGGGGACCTGAGAATAGAGCATCTGGCCATACTAAACAAAGACTAAAAATAATGCACTGGAATGCGGAGGGAGTCAGCAGCAACAAAATATAGAACTAGAAAACATCTTGGACCAAGAAAAAGCAAGCGTATATTGTTTGCAAGAAACTCACCTCAACGAAAATATAGCCTTCATAATCAGAGGCTGCCAGTGTTACCGATCTGACCGAAAGGACGGGCGAAAGGGTGGGATACTGACCCTTCTAAAAAATAATATCACTGCTTCCCAAACTGAAGTTTACATGGAAGGGGCTGAGTATCAGACACTTAAACTTAAGATAGGCAATACAGACCTACATCTGATGAATTACTACTGTCCAAATGACCGCCCACAGGCACTCGACACACTACTATTAAAAGAAAAAAATGATTGTGTGTGGCGATTTCAACAGCCACTCGCAGAGCTGGGGCTATGATCACATGGACCAGAGAGGAGAGAGACTGGAAGACTGGCAGGATTAGAATAGATTCATCTTGATTAACAAGCCGTCTGACCCACATAGCTTCTAATCGAGATCATGACACACCACAACTACACCTGACCTGGCTTTTCATTGACCAGACCTGGAGTGGAACATTAAACGAATTGTTGGGAAACTACTTGGTGGCAGTGACCATCGGACAGTTTTTCTAACGGTAGACAATGAGCTTGTAAGTGAAAGCAGCACCCTCTCGAGGTGGAAATACAGAAAGCAGACTGGGCAATGTACAAGCATCGCACCAGCATACTGGTTAGAAACCTGAATACCGAGAACGAAATAAATAAAGTAGTTGAGTTTGGGAAATGCATACTACAGGCAGCACGATAAACAGTACCAAGAGGAGCCCGCAAACATAAATCCTACTGGAGTAGTGAAATTTGAACAGTTGCATAATGATGTGGAAGTGTGTAGAAAGCAAACTGAGGCCAAACCCAGCCAAGAGCACCACAATAAATACCAGCACGCTAAAGTCAAATTTCAAAGGGGCCAATGTTTTATGAAACATAAAACCCTAACCTGTACAGTTCTGGACGACTGCGCTAGCCATTTGCCTTAATTCCTCAGGCCCAAGACCCCCCCCCCCCCCCCCACTTTCCCACTGCAAGCTACCATACACAATAGATGACAGTTTGCTGTTGTTGTTTTTTATTCTGGTATATCGTCACAGCCGGTCTCCCTGGCCTAGGTATTTACGACTTTCTCCGTAATCCCGTATATCCACGTAGGGTAACGCAGCTGCGCGAGATTCGGTGGCGAATCGCGTCGCGTTGGTTACTAACGGGGGTATGTGAGCCGGTCGCTCAGAAAGCAATGGCAAACTACTGAGCGTAATCTTGCTAAGAAATCAACATCAACGGTAAAATGCTTGTGTTGACAGCAATGTCCTGTAAATAGGATATGCGGGGGGGGGGGGGGGGGGGTAACGTCACAGCCTGCTGACTTTCCGGTCTGCAGACACGTGATATTCTTTGTGGTATTACTACTATCCAATAAAGGACTTGGTTGTTTCTCTTCATTATCATGTGAATAGTTAATCAATAATTAAGCTCAAAAATCCGTGTACACGTTAACCGTTCTACTGAATGTGCATAATATTACTGCAGGAGGCGAAATGATTGGGATATGGTTTCCGTCTCATCCGGCACATATCTAGGATATGTGCGAGGGCACGAAGCGCCGGATGCAGGATGCTCTCCTCCCTGAGGGAGGAGTGGCTTGGAAGCAAGCACATTTCCGCAGTTGTGGGACAAGCGGAAAGCAACTCAGCGTCTCGATACATGGTAGCCCACGACAAGAGAAAGACGCCCGGGGTCATGACCCGGGTGGGCCCGCTCCCAGCAAGTGTCGGAAAAGTAAAGGGCTGAAACATTCCGGAAAGGATGACCAATTCTGACGATCAGAAGCCTCATTTGATTGAGTTTTTATACATTGAAGGCCGGCTATACTAGGTTACAACAAATCCCCACGATATTGGTAGACATTTCAAATACCCAGCCTTGCGCTCACGCTTGGAGACCTAACGCCTGTGACCGAAATAAATGTGTTGTTTGATTATCGGACTGGCAACAGTCACCTCTCAATTCTTTGTGTCTTATAAGAGTCAACTTGGATGACTGCGTGAGTTTAATAATTCATTACCTCCTATAGACAACAATTCCTTTCGAATTAATTTCCTAAATGTGGCCGATTTGGTCACAGGACTATTACTCTGAGGCTGGGATTATTCCTAATTGTAACTTCTTTGATGAGGTTGAAAGGGTAGGGGTAATGGAACAGTTACCGACTGACTGACGGCGTAAATGTACGTGTACGTATGTGTGCGATCCTTTGTTCAAAATATTTAAGACGATGGTACACCAAAAATGGGACACAGACAAACAAGGAAGAAAAACAAACAAATAGACATTTATAGAAACAATAAAGAAGTTATCATTAGACAAAAAGTCAGTACAGAAGAAAAAGAACAAAGAAGTCTTCATTAGGCAAATAGTCAGTAACAAAGAAAAAGAACAACTAAGAAATTATCATTAGACGATGTTTTGCTTATCCTTTACAGGACATCGCTGTCAACAGCATCTTTCAGCTGATTGTTGATTTCTTGGCAATTACGCTCATTAGTTTGTCATTGCTTTCTGAGCGACCGGCTCACATACCCCTAAGTTACAGACGCGGAGAGAACAGCTTCCAATTCTCGCGCAACGTCACGTTACTTACGAGAGTGTACGAGATTACGGAGAAAGTCGTGTAACCTCTAGACCAGGGAGCCGGCCATTAGACAATAAGCCAGTAATGAATAAAAAGAACAACAAAGAAGTTATCATTAGACAAATAGTCAGTAAGAAAGAAAAGGAACAAGAAAGAAGTTATCATTAAACAAATAGTCACCGTATGTGGCAAGCAGGAATACGGTGGCTAGAATAACCACCGTAAACATGTTGCAGGGCATGACGTCAAAGTGGCTAAAGCATCACTGTACAAAGATTATTTCCACCCTTGAGTTTGTCACGTGCCACTTGCTAGCTTGAAACCTTCAAGAGAATAAAATAAAAACATGCATGAAAGATATATTATCATGTATTTATTGGCGGTCATCATCATCATCATCATCATCATCGTCATCATCATCATCGCCATCATCATCATCATTATCTCCTGGCGTCTGTGGCCTTGGAGCAGCGAACGCGTTTCACAATTCTGCATTTTTAGTTGCATGTCCACGTAGCATCAACCCCAGCATTTTTGCTGTTCGTGAATCCTGGGCAAATTTTACGTTCAGTAGTTTGCCATTGCTTTCTGAACCACCAGCACCTATACCTTTTCCGAAAAACCAGCACCGCTGTGTTTCGAACCCGGGTATACGGACTCACAAACCACGGTTTGCAATACCTTAGCCACGGCGACCGGCACAATTCTGCATACCACGTTCAAAATCAGCTGCAAGCGATGTGCGAGCAGGCCGCCGTGCGTTCATTTTTAAACAATGGTAATGAGGGCTGGTCGTTCAGAAAGAAATATTGAGCGGAAATTTGACTAGAAAACGTCAGCAGCCAAGAAATGCTAGAGTTGATTGCAACGTCCTGTAAATTACAAGCACCTAACTTTAACATTGCTCAGTAAGAAATGGCAAACTACTGAGCGTTATCTTGCCTAGTACATCAACAGCAGCTGAAAAATGCTGATGTTAACTGCAACGTCCTGTAAGGGATATGAAAAAAAAATAAAAACTTTATTATCACCATCTATCGGCGCATAGGTGTACTGGCTTATGGTGTAACGGTTAGGGCGTTACGGTGAAGATGGCATGGGCGCGGTTAGGCGAAGGTTCAATGTCTGCTCTCGAGGTTTGCTACTGAGGGAGTGAGAGAAGACTGACCACCCATTCCTCCCCCTGCACTCCGGCCTACAAAATATGATGGTCCTAGCACTTCATATACCCACAGCAAGGTTCCTCCATTTGGGTGTATTTTTTCATCATTATATAATGTCCTATCCTATTCAAAACTTCTCCTGATTCTCACGATGTTCTTTATGATAAGTGCGTGAGATGGTCGTTGTCTAGGTAACGATGCTCCTGGTGTGTCAATTGAGCTATCTAACTGTCTCACACTGCAACTCACCCCAGTAATACACATCCATCAGTCATTGAACAAGATTGAGTTGGCGCACATAATCCTTTAATACCGAAAGAACACGTACAAACGGACCACAACTCTATATCCAGAAACAATATAATCCATAGAATATAAATATCCTCCTCGCAATTTAATCGTACACATCACTGTCTTCTCACGGCCTGCTTCATATCAATCCACACGACAGGTAATCCAGCTACTATCCACAGCTGGACCTCACACATCACAACCCACACACTGAGTCTAGTCTCCCCTAACTATAAACCCACTCTGGGTCAGGCCTCCATTAACTATCCAACCCCCACTGGGTTTCAAGCCTGTATTCACCACTGGGAGAACAACACAACAAAAGATCTGACCGCAGTCAGTCTAAACTCCCACGTATTAGCCCACCGATCAGCTCGGCGCTAAAACATCAACTCCCTGAAGTCCCTTGACTTCACACGAACCGAACCTCAGTCGGTCTCAGCTTCCACTGCCAAGTCAAAGTTTTCCACTGTCCTTTAACCCTGCTGTGTAGCCCCTCCCTGGGCTCCAAACAACATTACACCCCAGCCTAAAACTGTCTTTCTCCCCATCCACCCTGGGGTCTTCACTCACTATCACCATTATTTCTCATGGTTAGTTGTTTTTCTCGTAGTCTTGCTACAAAGGTCACTCATCTCAATGTCAATGACCCAGGCATATGTCACTGATTAACAATCTTTCGAAGAGTCTCTTTATCAAAAGCCAGATTGTATGTCTCTATTTCTGTCATGCTTACTAAACAAGGTAGCAAAACAGAGCAAAACTGCCTTTGAATATAAATGCTATGCATAGGTTCTAAGAATATCTTGGATGCAGAAAAGAACAAATGCATCCTACGACAAAATCTTAATATTGAAGAAGGTTGGCTTCAAAAGACGATAAAACAAAGAAAACTTGAATATTTTGGTCACTTGAAACATCATGAAAGTTTGGAGAGAATAATAATGGAGGGGTATATACCTGGGAAGAAAGGAAGAGGACGGCCAAAGAAAAGATGCGGTGGCGGATGATCTCCAGATGGGTGTATCGGACGCGGGACATCTAGCTTATGACCGAGTTTTCCGGAAAGTTGTTATGGGAGGGAGGTTCTGCAAAGAACATGCTACTGAATGAATGAATGAATTTATGTCATTCGTATATTATCTACCACATCTTGAAACCATCTTCGTTGTGGTCTCCCTCAATTCCATAGTTATCTTGTCCACTGTGGTAAAATCTCCGCCGCCGAGCAAGCACCGCAGGAGGCTTCTGATCTTCGGAAACGGTCCTTCTCGCCAAACGTTTCAGTGGCCCCTTTACCCTCATGTCACTCTCAGGGGGCGAGCTGGCCCGGGCCATTACTCCCGGTCGTTTTTCTCCGGTTGTGCGTGGCTAATTATCTTCGAGACGTTCGTTATCGTGCTTATCCCATATCGGCCTCGCTAAGTGTCTGTCCAGAAGCCATCCTATCCGGAAGGGCGAACATAGGCATCCGGTGCATCTACCAGCATACCTTTTTACATACCCAGAACAATAATTTTTCTAAATTGTATTTACCTTAATAATTAACTACCGAGTTCTTGTTGGACAGATATGCTACTTTTTTTTTTCTTCGCCTAATGAATTTTTTTTCTTTCGCTTTGAACTCAAGCGTAGTCCATAGACGTGCTACTACTTCTCTATACTGATTTTTTCTTGCGGATTAGCTTTCCCTATTACCAGTGTCTCTCGCCATTAGGCGAGCCCACTCCGACTTCTGGGGTACTTGTAATTTACATTTCCAAGCCAAAGAAGAGAAGTAAACATTTTATTCAAGCTGACAAGTGTAGGGGTTGAACCCGCTACCTTGGTATCAGCACACCTGATGTTTAAGAACGAGTCCTCTCATCCATTCGGCCATGCTGTCTCCGCCTAATGAATTGTTAACACTCTTCTGTAACAATTATATTCAAAGACGTATACACGCTTTACACCCTGCACTATAAGCAATGTAAGACGACTTTAAGAAGACGTCTGTGTTTGTTTATTTTTTAGAATTTGTTCATTTATCAATTTTTCAACCTAGATAGCCCTTGTTATTTTCCGACACCTCATCTCATATGCAACTAACAGATGTGCTTTTCATTTGATCTGTTCAATGACCAAGTTTCACACACCTGTTACCGTAAGTAACAGGCATCTCTTATTACTCTTGACTTTCGTTGTTCTACCTGTTCGGATCCATAAAGTAAATACATAAAACGGTAAAGGTAATCTTAGAGCAGATACTGTAGTTAGGGTGTGGCATGTCATGAATCACATATAGCAGATACTGTGGTTAGGGTGTGGATCGTTATGAATCACATATAGCAGATACTGTGGTTAGGGTGTGGAACGTTATGAATCACATATAGCAGATACTGTGGTTAGGGTGTGGATCGTTATGAATCACATATAGCAGATATTGTGGTTAGGGTGTGGATCGTTATGAATCACATATAGCAGATACTGTGGTTAGGGTGTGGATCGTTATGAATCACATATAGCAGATACTGTGGTTAGGGTGTGGAACGTTATGAATCACATATAGCAGATACTGTGGTTAGGGTGTGGATCGGTATGAATCACATATAGCAGATACTGTGGTTAGGGTGTGGAATGTTATGAATCACATATAGTAGATACTGTGGTTAGCGTTTGGAATATATGTATCATATATAGCAGATACTGTGGTTAGGGTGTGGAATGTTATGAATCACATATAGTAGATACTGTGGTTAGCGTGTGGAATATATGTATCACATATAGCAGATACTGTGGTTAGGGTGTGGAATTGTTATGAATCACATATAGCAGATACTGTGGTTAGCGTGTGGAATATATGTATCACATATAGCAGATACTGTGGTTAGGGTGTGGAATTGTTATGAATCACATATAGCAGATACTGTGGGTAGAGTGTGCAATGTTATGAACCACATATACCAGATACTGTCGTTAGGATGTTTGATACAGACAAGTAATATTAATATTTAATACTTCTCGGTTTTCGGTGATTCATTTATTGCCGGTTATGTTGTGGAATGTTATGAATCACTTATTCTAGGCTTCGGAATATAAGATGGGGTGGCTAATTCCCTTCTCCGTCGCTTTTCCTTCCCAGACAATTTCCAGGTAAATGCCTGGTACCCATTTTTTAAGGCAAAGTTAACCCCAGTGCAGCAACAACAGTAACAACAACAACAACAACAACAACAACAACAACAAAATGTTGCTTCAAGGATTAAATAGGGATTGTGTCTTGGTGAACAAGCGCACTAATTACTATGCCATTGCGGTCTCCAAATTATAATATAAAACAAAATATAGATCGATATATAAATCACTCCAAATTCACAAATTGATCCGCACAAGCACTAGCATAGTTTTGTTGAAAACGGCGTCAGTATTTGTTCTCTATCCAGCTACGGTTTCTTGTTGTTGTAATCCATGCTGTGTGACGTCGGCTATCATGTCTGTCCACAGCCCTCTGTCTCGTGTGCTACCAATAATTTCCGATACCTTTGTTCCTTCATGCCATGATTTCAAACTGTCCAGTATCTTCTCTTTTGGTCTCCCGCTGCCTCTCCTCCCCTCCAACTTTCCTGTTGTGACAACATACTCCAGCTTTACGTTTCTTATGACATGACAAAAGAATGCCGACTGTCTTCTTCTGATGCCATTAGCCAGTTGTTGTTGTTTGTTTTTTTGTGAGTTGACTTCTTTCAAGATTTCGTCATTACTCTTTTCATCCCGTCCACAGTGTTCTCATTATTCTTCTACAAAGCCACATCTCCGAATTTTCCTCATAATTCCTCTTGTTTACCACATCGGCGAAGCTTCCGCATTATTCCACACTTTCTACCAAATCGGCGAAGTTTCCATATAATTCCCCACTGTTTACCAAATCGGCGAAGTTTCCACAAAATTCCCCACTTTTTTCCAAATCTGCGATTTCCTCTTGACCGTATTTTCAGGGCTAGCCATCAAATGTTTAACATTCGATCTCCGGTAAAAACACGCAAACATCCGCCCTCCAGCTTTCCACCTCTCTCGTCCTGCTGAGAATATAGACCGATGAATGCCAGGGCATGACCTATAATTTCCACTCTCTCGGCGGGAAGATAATCGATTTTATATTGGACTATTTCATTGGCATTCTATCAAGAGTTAATAGTCTTTATTCAAACGTCCGAACTTTCATCTTTCATGTGGAATGGAATGGGGGTAGGGAAGGGGGTAACCCTAATTGGGACCAGGAAATATCTTGGTGGTGGGTGGTGAAGGCGGCCAGCGTGATAGAGACAGAAGGTATTACAGACAACAGACACGTCAGAAGCGGGTGCGTTGGTGTAATGATTAGGGCATTATGCTGGTAATGGCCAGAGCTTGATGACTGCATTCGTCCTTCGCTACGGGAGGGAAAGACAGCCACCTCTTCCTCCGGTCACGCAGGCCTAAAAAATGGTTCTGTAGCACAGCTACTGAGTTATGTGCGTGGAGCGACACTGTGAACTGTGGATTTCACGTGGAGTGCTCTTACATCTGTCCGTGGTTGTTTTATCATAAGCAGCATGTTCAGAAAAATGGTGGCCGGCCGGTTGCTGAACTAACTGAGTTTGCCTTATACAGTAATGTGTGGATGTTGGTTTTCTAGTTACTGCCGCTTCCATCGACGATGAACTGTATTTTTCGTAGCGGACGTTTGCGTTGGCATTTTTGCAGCGGCCGTATGCATGTATATCTATCTGTACGAGCTGTTGACTTGTATAGACTCCTGTCTTTTCCAATTTTCACATGGGACAATGAGAGGCAGTTTGTGTGGTATTCACTGGCACATGAATGGAGCATTATGGCGCGACCCTTTGCCTTGAAGTTGGAATCGCAACTAACTCAGGCCTAAAAAAATGTGATGGTCTTAGCACTTCACTGCAGGTTCCATTGTTTAATGTCAGTAAGTAACAGATTCCTCTTCGAGCCATGAGACGCACTGTGTTTATGCTGCTAGCCACGATAGGCACTCGATGGGTGGTGAGTTCAAAGTCACGCCGATCGCCTTTATTTCCCAAGATACCTATTTCAGGCGGGGTCGACATGGGAGTCCAGATCAATGGGGGAGGGGGGATAATCCCTGTGGCGAAGAAGATTTGAACGCCGGTCCAGCTAGAAGTTTTGTCCTGCCCTACCTTGTGAATTTTCTATCCAGTCCACAAGTTCTGCTCCGTGTGTATAATTCATTGCGTACCTGTTAATTCCACTCAGACACATGGCTGCAATATACTAATAAATTACCACTTTTCGCTTTGGAAAACAAGAAGGAGAACAGATAAATGGCAACAGGTCTCAGACACCAAGATCGTGGTTGTAACAGTTACAGGGCAGCGCTCCGTGGACATGGAAGGTAACGATGAAGGCAATACTCAATATCAAACTTCAAAGAGGGCTGCTTTCAGAGAGAGAGAGAGAGAGAGAGAGAGAGAGAGAGAGAGAGAGAGAGAGAGAGAGAGAGAGAGAGAGAGAGAGAGAGAGAGAACGATTCAACTACTACTAGTGGATAGGGAGGGAGGGAAAGAGAGTGAGAGACACACAGAGAGGGGGGACAGAGAGGGGGAGAGAGAGGGGGAGAGAGATGAGAGAATGAGTGGGGACAGAGATGCCGTTAATGAATATATGATCTCGATAGTAGTTTCGAAACTAGGTCGTGTGAATCGATCCATCGCACTGACATTGCCCTGAATTGATTGTAAATTGCTAGTTACCTCGTCGTATACTATACAGCTGTAATCTGGTAGATGTGAAATTGAGAATTTCACTTTATGACAGTTAACAGTGACAGCACTTCGCGTCCAGACCGTTTAAATACTACGATACAATACACCACCTGTATAAGTTGAAGCTCTCTCTATAAGATTGCAATGGCCTCTTACTTTGTTCGGGGATACAGAAAAGGCAAACACTGACTTGTTTCAATATAAGATAACTACTTCTTCTTCAGCGTTCCGAGCCATTGAGGTTCTTTGCTGCAGATACAAGCCGTCTCCATTCGTCTCTCTGGTTGACCTTCTCTTACCAGTCGCTGATTCCAAGTGCTTGTTGGTCTGTATATATATTATCTCTCCACCGTCTTCTTGGTCTACCTCGGGGTCTACGGTCATTTATTTCTTGAGTGTAAGCGAGTTTTGTTTCCCTATTATCTTCCATTCTTTCTATATGCCCCAGCCATTGCAGTCTATTAGCCTTCATGATACCAGTGATTAGCGATTAGTGAATATAAGATAACGCTGTTAAAAAAAATAATTGTATATCCATGATAGGACGTCGCAGTCAACCCAATCATTTTTTGGCTGTTTATGACATCCTGGCAAGTTTACGTTCATCAGTTTGCCGTTGATTTATGAACGACGGGCACTAATACTATTTTATAAAAACGAACACAAGGCGATCTCCTGCCAAATGGCATGCAGTTGTGTTTCGAACGCGGTGTGTGAGATTACGAACTGCCTCCGTAACCCTTTGGCCACAGAGCCAGCAAGGTAAGGCTGGAGATTCAGTTTTATGTATATTTTCACCATTTGCAAACTACTGAACGTAACAACAAAGAACATGCAACATGTTGTAGTCGCTGTTACCATTTACTTGTAACCAGGACTTTTTGAGCAGACACGAGAGTCTAGTTGTAGTGTCTAGTTGGTCATACGTCGAAATACACTTGTTCCTGCAGCGAGGCTCTGTCGCTATTTGGAGGTGACAGGTTCGAATCCCAGTCGGTAAAAGAGCTTTCACATTTTATGCTGTCTAGTGCGTCCTCTAGACTTTACTTCTTGCCCCT
Source organism: Cepaea hortensis (assembly GCA_963921405.1). NCBI lineage: Eukaryota > Metazoa > Mollusca > Gastropoda > Stylommatophora > Helicidae > Cepaea > Cepaea hortensis. The sequence continues at coordinate 127,506,429 of OY992878.1, forward strand.
TCTTCTGTGAGCGCCAAGCAATACTACGTGTGTTTATTTATGTAACTGTTTCAGTGGCCTCAACTGGTTCCCAAACTGATCTCCAGTAAAATAAAGGACACGTTTCCGCGTCTTGAGGCGAACTAGGGATAAACCTCGATGGGGGTTTGAACACATCCCATCTGGGCCGACAGGCAAGCGTGCTAGCCCCTGCTTTACCAAGGCTTTAAACAATAATTACGACTCTTTATTCAATGTCAGGTGACGTGGGCGATATAGCCCCATATTTGGTCAATATGCCCACCCCGCCCGACGGGGGTAACAACGCGGACACACGGAGTATTGATGATAGTGGCGCGAGATCTGATGTGGAATCATCAGAAATATCCAAGACCGATCCAATGGGTCAACTACTTGATGGTGATGATGATCATGATGAGACGCTTATGGGCACGTAACCCGTGCTGTGGCTAAGGGGATAGTGACATTCGCAGCATCATAATGCCGAGGGTTCGAAATCAGCAGCGAGCGATTTGGACCATACCACGTTGAATCGATTTCAGTGGTATGGGATGTTGGCCATTCAGAAAGAAAATGCAAACTTCTGATATACATTGCCTATTAAATATAAACAGACAATAAAGATCGGGTTTACTACAATGACCTGTGCCGGACATGCAACCAACTTTTTTGTTTTTTAAAGAAAGAAGCCATAAATAAAATGTTGCGCAATTTCTTGCCTGACATATTTCTCTGTATCTGGTCAGGTGCATGCCGGTCTCCCTGGGGTAGTGTTTAGGACGTTGTTCGTAATCCCGTATACTATAGCACGAAACACAGCTACGCGAGATTTGGCAGTGGATCGCGTCGCTTGGTTACTTACGGAAGTATGTGAGCCGGTCGTTCAGAAATCAATGGCAAACTACTGAACGTAAACTTGCCAAGACACAAACAGCAGTTGAAACATGCTGGTGTATATAGCATTAGTTAAAGTAATGACAGCTTGATATATCACTACTTAACGTAATGATTGTTGGATATAGCACTAGACTGAGACTGACAGACTTTAAAATGTATACACATTTGGCTCATAAATGTTATATGATGGAAAATAACAGACAGGTAAATTCAGCTGGATGAGAAAATATGAAGGTGTAACAGTGAATACATTTTTCATGGAAATACAGAGCGACCATGCGCAAAAACGGTTATGGCTGTTACTTTACGTCTACGTCTTAAGGCGCATGTGTAGACGCTCACTAATAAAAAGACACACATTAAAAGTGCAAAAACTGTAATCGATATTGATCTTACCTTGTACATGACAATATCTCTTCATGTTGCAGAAGATATACACAACGCAAAGTTTATATCTGGAGTAATTCCGAGAAGGCAGACAGTACTTTCAATCAGCGAGCCTCACAGGGTCACAAACTTTAATCCACACGACTGCTTGTTTTATATCAGCTGTGACGTCACCATACAAGTACCCATCCTTTTTCGAGATACTTCACAACACATAAGCCGGGCGACTGACCGTAGGTAAGGCGCGGCGTTATCAGTGTTGACCATCCCATCCACTCAATGTAAATCTTATATATAAAAAAGACTTGTGCGTATGTATCTCTGTATGTATTTATGTATCTCTGTCCGTATGGCCTTTATTTGTTCGCGAACGGCCCATCCGATTGAGATGAAATTTTCTACACGCCTTCCTTTCATTCCAGAGCTGACAACTGTGATATTTTGTTAGTGTGAAATCGCCTGCTTACTCAGTATTATTTCATTTTTCATTTTTCATCATAATTTCATATATTTCAGGGGACCTAACTCTGTAAAAGTTATTTCAAGGGGCATAACTTTTCTGTATAACTTATAGTCATATTGTGGCATCGTTTTCAAAGATTTATAAACTCTTTGTCCATAGTTATGTACCGGCATATGAGTTATAATAAATAATGATACAATCTGTAAGGCATTTTCAAAGTTTTCATAAAAATGATGCACAATGCATAACATTGTAACTCATCTTTTTTTGCTTAAGAAGTTACTGTAGTCATGCAGGTGATTAGAAAGAGTTTTCATTAAAAATAATGGATGGTGTGTAGAAGAACGTTCTTTTAAGTTACTTTTTTTGTTGTATGAATTTAATGAAGCCGGACAGGGTCAGGCAGACAGATAGACAGTCGGGAACGGGAACTTATATGACTACTTATATGAATTAAATGAGATGCTCCACATCAGGAGCTGGGAAATGCCGGGCCGGGTCAGACAGACAGACAGACAGACAGACAGACAGACAGACAGACAGACAGACAGTCGGTAACGGGAACGAGAACTTATATGACTACTTATATGAATTAAATGAGATGCTCCCCACCAGGGTCTGGGCGAAGCCGGGCAGGGTCAGCTAGTAGTTTATAAATCCCAGTAGTGCCTCTGTGTAAACAGTCATTTCCACTTTCACTGTGGCGTCAGAAAGAGAGTACTAAGACACGATCTAACCTGTTCTGTTGTACTCCATTGAATCTTGAAATGCGAACGAGCAAATTAGGAAAACCTTGGGTACAATGGGACACCACTACATCTTCGCAAGATTTCATGTAATGTTATACGTGGTGTAGCAGCATCCTTTCGACCTGGTGCTGTAACGTATAGGCATCTCGGTAGTGCAGTGGCTAGTATGCTCGCTGTCGGCGCGGCGGTCATGTGTTCGAATCTCCATTAAGGCCAATTGTTTTTTGTCTGACCTGGGCGCCCAGTTGGAACAAGCAAATGTTTGAGAAATAAAGGCGACCGGTGCTATATAACCACAATACTCACCAAGTATCCGGTCATCTATAAAAAATATTGGGATAGCACATATATCCAATAAGCTTCAACGCAAGTAAAACTTACTTTGCTTACTTTTTACATTGCCCGTTAGAAGCTAATGTCTGCATTCCATGTCTGTTTTTCGTGTCATACATATTCAGTTATGTTAGATTTTGTTCGCTCGCTTTTGACTAGAACCCTAGTGGGTGAACTACTTGTTGTAGTTGCTACCACAGGCACTGGACTGATGTTTGCGTGCGGATTAGCTTTCCCTATTACATAGAACATCAATTGGAGAACCCGTTGAGGCCACTGAGACAGTTACATAAATAAACACACATAGTATTGTTTGGCGCTCACAGAAGTCGCTTAAAAGTCGACAGGGTAAACTTCATTGCACCGGGTTTGTATCCCAAATGGCTTGGTCTCTTTCCGCAACACGGAAGGCGTCGCACAAAGCACGAACTCCGTAGCTCTAGCGATCACAGAAGGAGAAGAAGGAAGTAGAGACTAAAGGACGGACTAGACAACATAAAATTTGAAAGCTATAGTTACCGACTGGGATTCGAACCTGTCACCTCCAAATGACGACTGCACCTCGCACCTTCGACGCATGACCAACTTTTTTTTTAATTCGCATATCCTTTGCAGCATATCGCTGTAAACATCAGCATCTTTCAGCTGATTGTTGATTTCTTGGCAAGATTATGCTCAGTAGTTTGCCATTGTTTCTGAGCGGCCGGCTCAATTATCCCGCAAGTCACCAATGCGGGTAGAACAGCTTCCAATTATAACGCGCTGCGTTACCCTGCGTGGATAAACGGGATTACGGAGAAAGTCGTGTAACCCCTCGGCCAGAGAGGTCGGCCATGACCAACTAGACCAGTGGTTCTCAACCTTTTTTGGCCCGTGCCCCCCTTCACCATATTTTCAGAACGTCATTCCCCCCTTTCATATTTCCTAACTAAACATCCCCCACCCCTACACAGTATACGTAAAAATGGAAGGTAAATATGTTAAAACAGGTCTAGACATCCACATAAAAAGTGATTTGTAGGTCTACTTACTTTATAAAATGAATTTTAGAAGGATGAGACTACAGAGAAATTGCAGGATGAAAACCAAGAAACCGAGCCGGAATCACAAGCGAAAGCCAGCAGCCCAAACACGACGCCCGAATTACTCAAAGGGAAGCCAATATCCCACCAGACATCAGAAGAAAATCGAGATGAGCACCCTGACGTCGGCATAGAGGACGTCCCGAAGCCAGAAGTAAAAATAATGTTTCCCCAGAGCAAGAGGCACTTCGAACTCACGTGCGAGGAATACAGAAAGCGCATGGAAGAAAAAAAAAGGAGAAGTACAAGAAACTCTACGGGGAACCAGTGCCCTGCTACAAAGACACAATAATTCTTCCAGAAATAAAACGCCCAGCAGAATACGCATGGCAATACTACATTGAAGACGGAGAAATCATCCCATGGCTGAGCTCGGAGGAAGCGAGCAAAAGACAGCAAGAACTCAAACGTGGGAAGCGGACTGAAAGAAAGCGCAAGGAGGCATATCACATCGAAAAGCTTCTACAGTTACTTCACAATTGAGAAGACAAAAAAAAAAAAAAAAAATAAAAAGTCCTTTTAAGGACTGCAACCAGTCAAGCCAGGAGCCTGCGCCAACAAAGAAAACAGCAAGAGGAAACATGCACAAAGGACAGCCGCCGACCGATCCCCCAGCTTACGATGCATGGAATGGGATAACGAAAAGTCCTTATAAGGACTGCAGCCAGTCAAGCCAGACGCCTACACCAACAAAGAAATCCACAAGAACAGACGAGCACAAAGGATAGCCGCCGACCGATCCCCCAGCTGACGTCACAGACACAAACGATGCATAACCAGTCCGAGATATGACTCACAAGACAAGAATTAGGGTGAATAAACCCACAAAAACCACTGACCTCAACAATAACCACAGCTAATGAAGCAGGTTAGACGAGGCCGAATTTGTAATTTTTGTTTTTGAAAATTGGAATTGGAATTGGAATGAGACGTGCATAACTGTAAAATATGAAGGGAAAAGCAATATCAAGTAATCGGTTCTTATATTAACGCGATCTAGAAATGATCTTCATTTCCCTCCCCCCCCCCCCCCCTGGAAACCCTAAAATTCCCCCCTTGGGGGGGGGGGGGAATTCCCCACCGGTTGAGAACCACTGAACTATACAATCCAAAAAAAAGTGTCTTCATTAGTCATGTCTATCATACACACGAACCTACAACTATGGAAGACGGACAGAATTCGTATCTATTACCAGTGTCCCCCGCCTTTAGGCGAACCCACTTCTACTTTCGGGGTACTTGTAATTTACTTTCCCAAGTCAAGAACAAGATGTCAACATTTTAGTCCAACTGAACGGTATAGGGGTTGAACACGCTTCCGGAAGTTTAAGAGCGGGCGCTCTTGTCCTGTCGGCTATGATGACCTACATAAAAACACATGTTGTCTTTCCCTGGAGGTTGTGGAGAGTGATCGAAGTATCAATACCTGCAGCTGTGAACACATGAGCTAGACAGTTCAATGTGACTGAACATCCTGTGTTGAGACTGCGCTGTCAGAAAGAGTGTTTCCCGGTGCTAAGTTAACACAAACATGAGGGGGTTGTTACTGTTACATGTCAGAGAATGGTCAACATCAAATTCTCTCTCTCTCTCTCTCTCTAGCTCTCTCTCTCTCTCTAGCTCTCTCTCTCTCTCTAGCTCTCTCTCTCTAGCTCTCTCTATCTTTATCTTGTTCTCTTTCTCACTCACACTCACTCTCTCTTGTTTCTTTCTGTCTCTTTTTCTCTCTCTATAATGATAAGAACACAAACAATAATAAAATCTCAGTATAACAGTCAGCCCCCTTTTGGTAGACACTATATTCCCCATAGCTAATAATAAATGCCACATCATTAATTAATTTGAGTGATTGATGTAGCTGTGATATTTGCATTTCTCCCATGTCTTTGTAATGCATATCATTTATATTGTTATTTTTCTCAGTTAGCCTCGAATGATGTATGGATAACATAATGTATGAAAGAAAGTGATAGATGGGCAGAATGTTAGACAGGCCTGCGTGCCCAATTCTTAACCCTTTGAAAATGAAGTTTGTTCGCTCGTTAGTTCGTTCCTCACTCTTTCTATCTCTCTCATGTTTTTCTCTCTCACTCTCTACCTCTCTCTTATTTCTCTCCCTCTCTCTTTCTCTTTATCTAACTCATTTTCTCTCTCTCTCTCTCTCTCTCTCTCTCTCTCTCTCTCTCTCTCTCTCTCTCTCTCTCTCTATTTCTCTCATATATATATATATATATATATATATATATATATATATATATATATATATATATATATATATATATATATATATATGGGGCGTTCATTTTAAATCCGTACGTGCCGCCCCACGCGTAATTGCGTACGTTGAACATGATCATGTCATAGTCATATGATAAGTACTGACCAACGAATAAACGAGCAAGTGCTTATCGTCCCATGATGTATAGGTTCTGTTTCTGACCGTTGAGAAAAAGGCAGGGTTGATCCAAAATCTGTCCAAAGAAGCTCAAAGAGCGGTGATTCAGTTTCTTTCATTTGAAGGATGTCGACCAGTGGACATTCATTGAAGAATGCAGGCAGCGTACGGTAACAAATGTGTTTCGAAGACAACAGTGAGACTGGGCACGAAAGTTTCGGAAAGTACGTCAGTTCAGGACAGATCTTCGACGGCCGGGTCAAGCGCATATTGTTGCAACAGAAAAAAACCATCGCCAAAATTGATGCAGCAATACAGATGAACCGTTGTCGAAGCATACGTTCGCTAACGAAAGAATATAATGTGTCAGTTGGGACAATTCAAAAGGTCGTTCGTAAGAAACTGCAATATAGGAAGGTGTGTTCGCAGTGGGTACCACGGATGTTGACAGACCACCAAAAAGAGAGACGCATGGGATGGTGTTTGAGCCATGTGCTGCGTTACAGAGTGGAAGGTGATGGATTTCTCTTCCGCATAGTGGCAGGCGATGAATCATGGTGTCATCACTTTTAGCCGAGCAGCAAAAGAGATAGAATGCAATGGAAGCATGCTGGGTCACCAAAAGCCAAAAAAAAATTCAAGTTACAGGTTTCCGCTGGTAGGGTTATGCTGAGCGCATTTTTTGACCACGAAGGGCTATTGTTGGCCGACTTTAAAGAACCAACCTGGTGTCAACATCAACTCTACCCACTACTTACAAACACTAGACAAGCTGCAAAAAGCCATCAAGAATAAACGACCCGGCATGCTTTCTCGCGGTGTGATTTTGTTGCACGATAATGCTCGTCCGCATGTCGCAAAGATTGTGCAAGAAGCATTAGCAAGGAAGTGGGAAATTCTGCAACATCCAGCCTATAGTCCTGATTTGTCACCATGTGATTTTCATTTGTTCGGACCTCTAAAAAAAAGCTTTCAAGGGACAACGATTTCACACAGATGCAGACGTAATGAACGCGGTAAACACTTGGTTCAGTGAGCAACCACAATCCTTTTTTTTTGCGGACGGCATTCGCAGCCTACCTAAGCAATGGCATGCTTGCCTGAATGCCTACGGCGACTTCTTCTGATCAACCCATGGTACATAATTCATTCAAAATGAATGCATTGTTTAATTCTACCACAGCTGTTAATGTTTCTTTCATGCTTTTGTAATAAAACCATTGGAACTATATATATAGTTTCTTTCTGTCTCTTTCTTTTTCTCACTCTCTCTGTTCTCTCCACTCACACACTCTTTCTCTTAATCTACCTTATTTGTTCTCTCACTTCTTCCCTTTCTCTCTCTCACCCTCCCTCTCTCTCTCTCTCTCTCTCTCTCTCTCTCTCTCTCTCTCTCTCTCTCTCTCTCTCTATCAATCTCTCTCTCTCTCATACACGACGAACACGCACAATTACTTTAGCTGGAAAAATTCATTTGAATGAATGAACGCCGAATGATCTCGGAGAAAGACGGAATCATTCAGCTTGAGGTTTGTGTTTGCTGACTCCAGAGCCCAGTCTCATACACACAACCCAGAAAACAATGAATAAACTGGCCATTATAGAATCAGAGACAACATCACGCGGGTGTGTACCGCTCCAAAGTCAACTATGGCAAGCTTGCGGTCCGCGCAAAGTTGTTTCAAATACAACTTGCAGGCGGCGGGAAACTAGACACAGCGGGACATTAACCTCTGCCCTTGTAGGTACTCGGCAAGAACACAATGATAGAAAAATCAGATAGATGTAAAATGACCAACATTCGTTAGCGAAGTTGATAGCAAACTTGGCTAGTAATGTCATGTGTACTGGCGCCCAGGGCTCGTTGCTTGTCAAAATGAGGGAAGGATTAGCCAGCCATTCCTCTTTGCTCTCGGGCCTACAAAATGTTATACTTGCCAAACAAGCGCACTAAACAGTAAAACACTGTGGCACTAAACAGTATGCGACTGCCGAATAAAATAGTATGACACTGTCGAACTAAACAGTATGACACTGCGCACTAAACAGTATGACACTGCCGCACTAAACAGTATAACACTGTCGAACTAAACAGTATGACACTGCCGCACTAAACAGTATGACACTGCCGCACTAAACAGTGTCACACTGCCGCACTAAACAGTATGACACTGCCGCACTAAACAGTATGACACTGCCGCACTAAACAGTATGACACTGCCGCACTAGACAGTATAACACTGCCGCACTAAACAGTATGACACTGCCACACTAAACAGTATGACACTGTCGCACTAAACAGTATGCCACAGTAAACAGTATGACAATTAAACAGTATGATACTGCCGAAACATTTTGTTAAACAGAAGAATGTTTAAAATGTCATAGACAACCAGATCGAGTCATCTAAATGTCTCGATAAAGGTCACAATGCAAACAAAACTCATCATAGACAGCGTAATGAAACAGATAACATTTTGCACACATCACGAGACTAGACAAACTGGAACATATTGTAACTACAGATACGATTAATAGAGGAAGAGTTATAGGATGCCCACGAGAGACGATTCTAGCCCCATATTTAAATAAACCTATCGGTATGCAGTAGATAATGTGGTCAATAACCCTCTGGTGGCCTTTATTTCCTACACAGTTCCTTTTAGACTGAATCATATAGCAGTCAGTCAATTTTACAAGCCTACCTGGACTCAAACACATGCCCACTGGGTCGACACGCAAGCGCGCGTGTGTGTATGTGTGCATATGCATGTGTGTGTGTGTGTGTGCGTGCGAGTGTGTGTTTGTGTGTGTGTGTGTGCGTGTTTTTGTCTTTCTGTGTGTTTAGTCCAAAGTCGTATATGCTAGAATACTTACATGCGCAAACTTGCCTTCCGCTTGGTGGTCAAGAATACTTACATGCACAAACTTGCCACCCATTTCGATTTCAGTCTTAGCGTGGGATTTCACAACGCGCACATGGGTAGCCTAGTTTGTCGTCTTTACCAGAGATGGCTAGTTGCAGGCGTTCGCTGTCTCGAAAGGCTAGGTTTGGTTTTACCCGAAAACTGCCCTGCCCAGCCAGTGAAAGTTAGCGGAGCTGAGCATATTTAAAATTGCCTGCTATGACGGCAAATAGTGTTGGAGTGAGTTAATTGCTCCTCATCTCCCCGAGGTTCTCCCTATCCACTGTGATGAAGCCTACAGAAGTCCAAACGCCCTGCACGATTCGAGGCTGAAAGAAAGTCACAGCGAATCCTCACGACAATAGTAGGCATTCAGTGCCCAAGTCTGACACTCACGCTTGTAAACAGACCCCTTGAGAATGATCGAAATGTGTTCGCTGATAGCCTAAGATACGGAAACAAATCACAGCCACTCCTAAAATTCTTATCGAATAAGCGTGGTCAACTCGGAATACGGAGTTTGTACAATAATAACATCCACGAAGGTTACGTATCCAACTCGCCACCCTAGTAACGGATCCTCGGATGCCTCTGTATGTAAACATCCACAGCTAGAGTTAACCATTTTTTTTCTCTCGAGATAAGACGCCCGCCGTATCTCTAAACCTGTCCAAAGAAAATCCAAACTGAGGTAATGCCAATGATAGAACATGCCAGCATCTTATCTTTCTCTGCAGCCTAGCGCAGAAGGGAGGCGAACAAGATAGCAAGCAGGATACTGTACGCTCACTAACATATGGTATTACAGCTTTTGGAAACAGATCAAAGCCCTCTAGCACATGTCATAACAGTCCATGGAAACAGACCAAAGCCCACTAATATATACCATAATAGCCCAGTGGAAACGGGCTAGAGCTCACTAACCTTTGCCTTAACAGTCCATGGAAACGGACAACAGCCTATTCATATATGCCGTGACAGCCCATTGAAATAGACCAAAGCACACTAACATATACCTTAACAGCCAATGGAAATAGAACAAAGCCCACTAACATATGCCGTAACTGCCCATGAAAACAGACCAAAAACACACTAACACATGCCGTAACAGCGCATGAAAACAAACCACAGTCCCCTAACATATGCCGTAACAGACCAAGGAAACAGACAAAAGCCCACTAACATATGTCATAATAGCCCATGGAAACAGACCAAAGCTCACAAACATATGCCATAACAACCCATGGAAACAGACCAAAGGACATTAACATATGCCGTAACAGCCCATTAAAACATAATAAAGTCCACTAACATATGCCGTAATAGCCCATGAAAACATACGAAAGCCCACTAACATATGCAGTAACAGCCCATGAAAATATATCAAAGCACACTAACATATGCCGTAACAGCCCATGAAAACATACCAAAGCACACTAACGCATTGGCATTTCGAATTTCGGTAATTATTTTGTTCATTGAAACTTATTGTAATAAACCGAGCATTCTAATAAGGGTGTGACAGAAAGTCTAGTTATTTACACGGCCTAATTACAGGATTCCATGATAATGCTGTTTCTTCGCTCCTCTGTGTGTGTGTGTGTGTGTGTGTGTGTGTGTGTGTGTGTGTGTGTTTATATCTGTGTTGTGTGTGTGTGTGTGTGAAAAAAAGGGGGGGGGGATGTTTTGCTTCTATGCACCTCTCTACATCAGAGACAAGTCTGTCCGCTTTCGTAATGCACTTGTGTATGGTTTACTTCATCTAGCTTGACTAGCTCTGGCTTGACTCTAGTTAAGCTTGACGCTATTCTGACTTTGTGAAGACACATGGAGGGTGTAGCATAGGTGGGAGCGCAAACTCACTTGAAATACCACTACTTTTATTGTTTCTTTACTTATTCAGTGAGACTAGACCAGGAGATTTGTTCGCAACATAGACGAGCAATATCTCCTGCAAGCGGAATCTCTGAAGACATTGTCAGGCGGGGAGTTTGACAGAATTACACGCTCATGCAGGTCTAGACACTTGGTATGAGGCATTCAGCGGAGAGATATGGCTGACAGCCTCTAAGTCAAATGCCCCGTATGTGAGGGCCTGGCAGCTAATCTCCTTCTGCTTCACGGAGGTGTGATGCTGAGCCGGCAGCATCTGAAGCCTACCTTGTTCCAAACGTACTGGTCACCCTTTCCTCTGGAGAAAACAAGGCAATGCAGAGAGAGGGAACTTGCTGCATGGGCAACACATGTTCTCTGAATCCAAGCCCAGGCATTGTGCAATGGAATTCTAGCTCTAGTTCCAATCCATACTTTTATTTATCAAGACGGCAAGGTGCCACTCACTAGCTTCATCTAAACAGATTGCAGTCAAGGCTCTACCTACTCGTTTAAACCTAAGTCAAGACCTCATTTACACATCTTAAGACGCGTTGAGCATAAGGTGCTAGATCCATATTTTTATAGACCAGTCGGCACCCCGTCAGTTATGTGGTCAGTAGTACGCCCGCCGCCTTTACTTCGTGAGGCATTTGCTGGCACTCATGTTAGACTGGGTCAACTTGGGAGTCCGTCCTGGCACATTTTAAAAATTTTCCGGAAGCGGATTCCACCCCAAGATTACCGGACTGGCAAAATAGGGTCTAGTCACTGCGCTACCGCGGCTCCGGTGTACTCTTGGCAAGGTGTTTTTAAAATAATGTTGCCCTACGACATACCTCTTCTCTGGGGTGTTCAACTGCCGTGGGAATTGTAATATGGGAGACGTGTGCACGGGGCCAGCTATTGTTCTCTCTTATACGAGTTGACAGAGTGTATGGGTAAGTCAGAGACTTACCGCATCCGCCTTTGGCTTAAGCACGCCTTTGATTTTCTGCAACTTCTCAAATATAATAAAAAGAACGGCAAACGTATCAAGAAGAGATACGATCAGAAATGAAGAAATCATGACTAAATTGGGGGTTATAGCAGCACTAGATTTTATTAGAAAGCAGCAAGTCAAATGGTTTGGCCATGCAAGTAGGTTACCAGTTAACAGCATACCACAACAAGCAATGATGTACAGACCAGATGGAAACAGAGGAAGAGGCCCACCACGTAAACGTTGGACGGAGGGAATAACAGAGTCCATGAGAATATCGATACATGAAGCCCATAATCGGGCACTCTCACGATGTTTATACTTCACCTCGACACCGCAAGGTATAAGAGAAACATGATGAGATGAGATGAGATGAGATGAGATGAGAGGACGGCATACTTCCCTTAAATTGGCCATAACCCTCTTTGGACAATAATCTTCTTCAAATTAATATCCTATTTGTGGCTGACTAAGTCTGGCGATGGACTCTAACATAACTTAACTTCTAAAGTTGAACGGGGTAGGGGTAATGTAGAATGGGATGAAATACTTTCCCCCTTCCCTGAACAAGGTGTAGTGGATCCAACGTCTAACATTCTCTGACAAGGGCAAAAAACTCCGCCGTGTCCACATGAAAACTCCATGGCAGTTGGAAACTGGCAAGAGAAGGCCGAACTTGCCAATGCCCAGGTCAAATGTCTAAATTAGAAAAAAAATACTACCTATAAATAATTGTAGCGCAGGTGATTCTGCTAAACACATATTTAGATCCTCTCCGGTTCTTCAGAGTTCGTGCACTGAGCTGAGACTCTCGCCATGTGGTCTATGAGAGGAAACCGGAGCACTTGTGGAGATACCCGTGTTAGAGATAAGTGATCCTTTGCAAATCAAACCAAGTTCCACCAGGCCAGTTTCCGAATCTCATTATCCAAGAGATCAAGGGGATGCCTGACGTAAAGGAAACCACATGGTCTTGTAAACAATGCCCATTCTTGTGCTGGGAAGGAACTCGGGAACTTCCTGCCCGAGGCACAGACAGATAGCTCTCAGTGACGTCACTCAACTCTGTGCTCATTCTGAACAGTAACGTCATTAGATTAGCCTGAATTTGAAGTTGGATTCATGTAGCGCTGATGCAATGTATTGCATCATATTCATTCAAGATTGACCTCTTGTATTTCTGTAGCACTGATCTTTCTGAGTTCTTCAATGTATTGCATGCATAATTTATATTTAAAACTGAAATCTTGGATTCCTGTAGCACTGGTCCTCGTGAGTTCTTCAATGTATTGCATAATTTCTATTCTTGTTTTCAATCTTGAATTCCTGTGGTACTAATCCTAATCCACCTGATTTCTTTTACATTTTACATAATTTCTATTGTAGGTTTGGAACGCTGAAACCTTTGAAATGTATCCTTTTCATTGCTTCTGTGCATTGCACCATTTCTATATATTATCATGCATTTGATATCAAAAATTGTATTTATGATCAAACTTTAGCCCCTTTTTTATGGCTGAAATATACAAATAACAAATAAACAACACGGCAAGATTTGTTCAATGCTCGTGGTCGACGTGAGTGCACGAGAATTAGAAGTGGTTCGAGTCGCGCCAGTGACTTGTGAGAGTATGGAACCGGTCGCTCAGAAAGTCGTGGCGTGCTGATGAGCGTAATCTAGCCTAGGGATCAACATACAGCTGAAAGATGCTGGTGTTGACCGCAATATCCTTAAACAGGATGGAAACGCGGGAAAAAAAATTGCACCAATTATATTCAATATTTCGATCTTGTATTCCCTTAGCCCTGATCCTTTCTATTTCTGCAATGTTTTGCACCGTTTGTATTCTATAGTTGTGCTTTGTATTCTCCTGGCAATTATCCTCTTCATTTCTTCAATGCTATTCATCATTTATTGTGTTTTTATTATGAGGCATGTAATGTCAATAATAAGTATTTATGATCAAATCTTGGTCTTTTTTCTGTCATTTTCTTTTCTTCTTTTTTTTTCATGCTAAACCCAATTTTTCTGGAGGTCTTGAACATTTCAATATTGGGAGAAATATTATGGTCTATTAGTATCCTCTAGTGGTGGGTTGTGCAAGTAACAACACACACAAAAATACCACACTATGTGGAAGCTTTATGACCAATGGAAAAAAACGAGATACTAAATTGCACAGGTATTCATTTACACTCATTGAAGACATGAAAGAAGTATAAATCAGAGGATACATTAGACTGTGAAAAACGGAGATCCCTGACTGGTATCGCTATCTAGAGGTGGCCACTTAGATCCGGATTCTGAGGTATCTATAATTTTGCAGTTTTATGTTCTACATTGTGTTCTTTTGTATATTCAAGCCGAATGAGGCATTCCTTCAAGAATCAGATAACAAACATACATTTATTTAAGAAATTAGACTAAGATAGTCAAGATTGGTTAGCACATTATGAAAAAAATACTTAGTGAAAACTTAGTGACAAGTGACAAACATGGTGAGAAACAAGTAAGAGGATAAATACCTGGATAGCTTGGTCATATGGCATACACAAGACAAGTACACGGTACAAGATAGTGATCGTGTGAGGTGTCGAATTGCCTACTTTTAATGTCATAGCACTTGATGATTATGTCCTCCAATGTATAGTCGTTGTTGTATATTGCAAGCCTATTGATGCCTGTGTCTTATGGGTAGTGTAGGCAGTTTCATATTCCGACATATGGGATTCGAAGTCAGCCACATGTAATTTGTGAGCAGACAGCTTTGCTTTGATTGTCACAAGGGTTTACGCGTCGGCCGTTTAGAAATCAACAGCAAACTACTGAACGTAAAACATCAAGACAATCACAAACAGCCGATAAATGCTGGGGCTGACTGCGATGTCCTTTAAAAGACAATCAACTATCTTAACTCCCTGAGTGGCAAGCAATAATCGTGAATCTATTTCATCTATAATAACTTAACTAACACAAAGCCGGTTGTTCTGTGACAAGATTAAGATTTTTAAAACAAATAAATTACCTTCTTACACGCCTTAAGACGAGTTGGACATATGGTGTTAGATTCATATTTTAATAGACCAATAATCGACGCTCGGTAGGTCACGTGGTCAGTATCACATCAACCGTTGGACATATGGTGTTCGATTCATATTTTACCAGACCAATAAACAATAATCCTCCCCCGATGGTGTTTCCACCTTGTCGTGGTGGGGGAGCTTGAGTTTCTCAATGACCCTGAGAGCTATGCCGGCGGTAGCGTAGCTACCAGCAGGGCCTCCCAAGCCGGACAGGTCAAAGGGTAGAGAACAGACAAAGAGAAACACCCTGGTCCTCCAGGTTGGGGGTTGAAGCGTGGGGTTAACATCCCCACCTTTGTAAAAACCTTTCTTTGTTACGAAACAAATACATGAGCCTCGATATCGGACTGACTTATCTGGACAACGACCTTGGAACGTTAAAGGACTTTTGAGATTTGGAACATGGAATGTACGGACACTATATCGAGCTGGAGCGGCCGAAGAACTAACCCGGGAGCTGGGTGAATATCAAATGGATATAACAGCAATTCAAGAAATAAGGTGGCCAGGAGAGCGTACTTTAGAGCAAAATGGAATGATTATAATATATGGAGGAAACACCCAAAATAAACATGAATTAGGAACAGGATTTGTCATCAAAAAAGAGTTATGGGGGAACGTTTTAAACTTTAAAGCTTTTAATGACAGGATTAGTAAATTACGAGTAAAAGGTAAATGGAAAAATATAACGATGATTAATGTACATGCACCTACTGAAGAGAAAGAAGATTATATTAAAGAAGACTTTTATAATGATCTGGAAGATGTCATAGAAGAAACCCCCAAACAGGACATCCTGATTGTGCTGGGAGACTTCAATGCAAAAATAGGTAGAGAGCAAACTAATAAAAAAAGTGGCCGGTATGGAAAGCCTACATACAACTTCAAATGATAATGGATGGAGAATCATCAACCTGGCAGAAGCCAAAGGACTGCAGATTAGCAGTACCAGACTACAAAGAAAGGATATACACAAACAAACTTGGAAATCATGTGACAAGAGAACCTATAATCAAATAGATCACATTTTAATTAACAACAGAAATGCATCAAACATACAGCAAGTCAGAAGTTATAGAGGAGCTGAGTGCCACAGTGACCACTTCCTTGTTGGAGCAAAATTTAAAATAAAACTTAAGAGAGCTTTCTATACTAAATTACAAAGATTACACCCAACATATAACAGAGAAAAACTGCAAGACATTACAGTCAAAGAGAAATTTACAGATGAAATAAAATGTAAACTTGAAACTCTGCAAAACCCTTTGGAGGAAAGCGTTGACCAAACTTGGTTGAACATCAAGAATACAATTCAGTCTACCGCAGAAGAATGTCTCGGTGTGTTAACCACGCATAGAAAGAACAGATGGTTCAATCAAAAATGTGAAGAAGCAGTCATTAGGAAGAAGAATGCCAGACATGTATGGTTAAATGACATCAATAACACCCAAAAGGAAGAGCATTATAGAAATGAATGTAAAGAGGCTACAAAAATAGTCAGACAGCAGAAGCGAGAATATATGAGTAATATAATCAAAGATATGGAAACTAATCACCAGAAAAATGAATCCAGAAAATTTTTTAAAGAACTGAAGTCAATGAAACGAGGGCACCAACAAAACACATATGGTTTAAAAGACAAAAATGGGAATATGATAAATACCAATGAGGAAATGTGCAACACATGGAAAGAATATTTTATTGAATTACTAAATTGTGAAGCTCCAAGTCACATTTTCCCACAGGAAGAGGTTCTAACATGCGAACCACAAATTGAAGAACCTACATTTGAAGAAATCCTATATGTAATCACACGACTTAAAAACAATAAGGCAACTGGGACTGATGGAATTGCTGCTGAATTTATAAAGGCAGGTGGCCATGCATTACATCTAAAGCTATACGAACTAATAATAAAAATCTGGAGGACAGAAGAATTACCCCATGACTGGAAAGAGTCATTATTGATACCTATCTTTAAGAAAGGAGACAAGTTCCAATGTGGAAATTATAGAGGAATATCACTACTGTCCACAAGCTATAAGATACTATCCGCAGTATTACTAAATAGACTAAAACCATATTCAGAAGACATATTAGGTGACTACCAGGCGGGTTTTAGACAAAACAGATCAACAATAGATCAGATATTTATCTTACGACAAATAGCCGAGAAACATTGGGAATATAAAAGAGATCTCCATAACATTTTTGTGGATTTTAAAAAG
Organism: Cepaea hortensis; assembly: GCA_963921405.1. Taxonomy (NCBI): domain Eukaryota; kingdom Metazoa; phylum Mollusca; class Gastropoda; order Stylommatophora; family Helicidae; genus Cepaea; species Cepaea hortensis. The sequence goes on from OY992878.1 coordinate 127,523,807, forward strand.
GCTTATGATAGTGTCCATAGGAATAGTCTATGGAATGCTATGCAGGAATTTGGAATACCAAGGAAGTTAATCAACATGACCAGACTATGCATGGAAGATACTTATAATATAGTAACATATAAAGGCAGGAAATCAGACCCCTTCCAAATAACATCTGGCTTGAAACAGGGTGATGCACTATCGCCGCTACTCTTCAATCTGGCTCTAGAGAAAGTTGTAAGGAAGGTAAAGGAGGAATGTGATATTGGAGGAACATCCAAGCTGCTTGGTTATGCAGATGATATAGATATTATAGGGCAAATTGAACAAAAGACATTGGAAATATTGACTCACTTAAAGGGAAAAGCCCAACAGATGGGGCTGGTTATCAACCAAGATAAGACAGAATATATGGTAATTTCAAGAGACGGAATGGCTAGAAACTCTGGCCACATACAAATAGATAATATGACCATTAAAAGAACGGAAACATACAAATACCTGGGTACAATCTTCAACTGCTCCAACATCATAAGGGAAGAAATACAAACTAGAATCAACTCTGGAAATAAGATATACTATGCACTACAACATCTACTAAAATCAAAGGCGCTATCTCGTAACACCAAAATCACAATATACAAAACACTGATCAGACCAGTTGTGCTGTATGGCTCTGAAACCTGGAGTACAACGAAAGGAGACGAAGCCTTGTTACAAACCTTTGAGAACAAAATTTTAAGACGCATCTTTGGACCCATTAGGGATACACAAAGTGGAGAGTGGAAAAGAAGAAGTAACAAAGACATTTATGATCTGTTTAAGTCCCCGCTAATCACTGGTATCATGAAGGCTAATAGACTACAATGGCTGGGGCATATAGAAAGAATGGAAGATAATAGGGAAACAAAACTCGCTTACACTCAGGAAATAAATGACCGTAGACCCCGAGGTAGACCAAGAAGGCGGTGGAGAGATAATACATGTACAGACCTACAAGCACTTGGAATCAACGACTGGCAAGAGAAGGTCCACCAGAGAGACGAATGGAGACGGATTGTATTTGCAGCAAAGAACCTCAATGGCTCGGAAAGCTGAAGAAGAAGAAGAATAAACAATAATCGACACTCGGTAGGTCACATGGACAGTATCACGTGAACCGTCTTTACTTCCCAAGACATTTCCTGTTACCAATTGTAGCATGGGTCGACCTGGACGCCCCAGGTCAATTTTAAAATCCGTCCCGGTGTGGATGTGAATCCAAGGCCACCCGGCCGGCCGAAGACGAGAGTCCAGCAACAACACTACCACGGCCCCCTTGTCACATACATCCACTACTACATGGAACGTGAAATAAACATCCCGTACACTGCTGGAACCTGCTTGGGCAAGTGTTTTTCCCCAGCGGGAAACAACCTCCCAACAAACACCCGCTAAGATGCAAATGGCACAATGATAGTTTCAGTTATTTTAATCTTTTATATTTGCTCTTTGTTTTATATTCAGCTTCAACTATGGACAAACCAAAAACAAATAATTATTCCGTGTCTCAGAACAGGACACAATCGACTACGCAACCACATGTATATAAAATGTAAAACTGGCAAATCGGCCATGTGCACATATGGACTGGCGCCACAAACAGCAGATCGCATACTCCAAGCCAAGACTGCACTGAATACGAACTATTTAGGCAATCCTTCTGGATTTGAAAAACAACAGTGAAAGATAAACTGTATGAACCACTGAGTGAACTAAATAAAAATAGAAGTTTATACAAAAGACAATTAAGACATCATTGCACATATTGACGAGCGAACGTAAGAAGAACAGGACGAATTGTTCAACTTCAAGATCTTTGCAAAAGCCAGACCGCTTGAATGCTTGAGTATGTTTGTTTTAATTATAAACTTTAGTCTAAAGAAAGCGCTCTGTTTACACCACAACAGGCACTAAACATCCACGCACGTGTGACCTACATTTGACTTGGCCTGTACAAATTTGCAGCCGGAAAGTAAACACACCCGACCACATTAGCGCGGGTTTTATACATAATGTGAGTAACCAGACACGAGGATGTATTCTCAACATGCAATGAAATACTCACCACCTGTCTGAATCCGCGAAAACTCTTCTCACTGGCCACCAACTCAAACGAATGTCACGTTATTTAGAACATATCCGCTCGGGCCACGACAATGTTTGTTTTCTAACGCAGCCTTCTGCCCCTAAAAGCACTATAATAAAGATGTCCATTTTCTTTGAATAATTTCATTTCATTCAGTCCATTTTTAAACTGATTTTATGATTTCATTTAGCAAATAAACCCCACGTTCTCTTCATATCAATGTATCCACGACTGAAGGTTATGGAAGAATGCCACGCGTGTGGAAACAGGAAGCAACAGAATAATATCTCACTCACAAATTTCCGTTAGACGAAGCGGAGAATGAAGAATTTAGCTCAAACCGAATATCTCAAACACATAACTGAAAACAAGCCCCGTCCACACTCTCACGTTTGTGGCACTGGCTACCAGGGATATTTTTAGATCTCGGTTTTTGTGTTTTCTAGAGCACGAGAGGGAATTTACTTAGATCTGGCAGCGCGTTTTCAACAGATGTTGGCTAAGTTTTCTACGGTGCTCCGTTGATACTAATTTCCACAATTATGTATCTTGTAAAGGACTGCATTAATTCCATGAACACCGTAGCACCTTCTAGAATCAAGGTGTGTGTATTTCAGAATCATACATGTTAGTAATATATCTTCCTTTGTTTTCTTTTTTTTTTTTTTTTTTTCATTTTAAAATTAGTCATTTGTGGTCCGTTAAGTTTGTTGCTTACACTTTTCAACCGCCGAAGACCTTTTAACCTGCGTAAACTGAATAGAGAAATTAGACGCAGTCAAAAATATTTGGGCATGTTATGAGAAGAAATAAATTAGAGAACTTGGTGACAACTGGCAAGATCGAGGGGAAGAGAACAAGGGGAAGACAAAGAAGTAAATACCTGGATGGCTTGACCATGGTCGAGACAAGAACACTGAGCTAATCAACGATACTGGTAATCGAGTGAAATGGCGAATCATGACCGCCCACGCTTACCGGCATGGCACATGATGGATGGAAGCTACATACAAAAACATTATGTGGTGTTTCAACTGGCATAGATGTTCATGTATCTGCATAGATCTCAGTCCCTGGTGTTCTGAATCAATTATGTTGATTTTATTCCTTCGTAGTAAAGGAGCCTTTATTTACTTTATATTTGATAACAGTGCATTAGTGTTTAAACAAGTGTATTATCCTTAACTATACATGTTTATTAATGCCTGAACAATTATTATTTTAACGTTATTATATGTTTATTAATGTTTGGACAAGTGTATTAACATTTACTTTAAATATTTATTAATGCGTGATCAATTGTATTAATCTTTATTATAAATGTTCATGAATGTTTGGACAATTGTATTAATGTTTGATATAGTCAGTCAGCCAGTCAGTCAGTCAGTCAGTCAGTTAATTAGTTAGTCAGTTAGTCAGTCAGTCAGTCAGTCAGTCAGTCAGTTAGTTATCTGTTGGGGTATCATCCTTGCTCCCGAACATGTCCATGTGTGCTCAGGTACTCCGTCCTAAAATATGCATCAGCGTCCGGTGGCTAATAGTGTCACTTCTATATTGGTTGACGAGACCCTTCATTCTCCCGATGTACCTTTCATATCTGGCAACTAAGTGTACGGTCTCGTCCTGTTATTTATTATATGTATTTATTCGTTTATTGCTCCACATCTCTCGAAGGGCATTCATAATATTGCCACAATCTATGCCCTTGCCATCTGCAGGGGATACATAGCCAGCAAATTTACATGAGGACTACACTTAAACTAAATTCGCTACTCCTTATATAAAATCTGTTATCCCCCCTGCCACGTTAATTGCGCACTTAGTCTACACTAGGAGGTCGGATAAACATGGTTGCTCGGACATCCTTTATGTAAGGTAAATATCCGCGGACCTTCTCTTATTAGTTTGCATTCCATTGCAGCACTATCTGCCGTAAAATAATACTTCATTTGGGCTAATGACAACAAACTTTGGAATACTGGGCGTAATCTGTTATTGCAATTAATACATCGCCGGTCGTTGTATTTACTGGGCGCTATGAATTTCCAGACGTATATGATTTCACAACAATTGCATTGGTAATATCAACAGGCGTTGTCAACCATGTATTGAAAATAGGCTGTGCCTTTTCGACGGCTCTCAAGCTGTAGTTATGGGGAAATTGAAAATGTCACACCTGTCGACTTTTAAGCGACTTTTAAAGTTTATCAGCTGGTTCATTTCCCTCAATTCCCTCACGTCCCTTAAAGAAGATGAAACTGACTCTACGAACAGCAGTTCTCTGCAGCGATTCAGTCCATTGTCTGCGGAGAGAACTCGCCATGACCTTTCGCAATATCCTAATTGAATCACTTAAATTGAATCACTTGAATTGAATCACTTGAATTGAATCACTAAAGCACAAACAGGGGTATAGTTCTGTGATTCCAGCCATATGAAAGCCAACGTCACTGGCATCACCTCCATCGTCATGCTACAGGTGGTCGTAGAGTGGGCACTAATGGCTTCTGGAATGGTTGGCCCGCATAGCGTGCCTTCATTGCCCATGGACTACTCTGCTGCTGTATAACATACATTTGTATAGATAACACATCAGAAACGTCTGAATCTTCACTGATGAGCGCGTTGATCTCTGCATTGACGGCGGCTGGATTCTGCTCTCTGCAACTCCTGTCAAGCTTGACAATGCAGGAGAAGTCATAATTTAGCGCTGGAGGCACAGGCATCTATTCCCTGCTTGGGTTGATATTGGTAAGCCTGCAGACCTGCCTGACAACATCTTTCGCCCGACCTTTCCATGATTTTTATACCAAATAACCACAATCCAGTTGAATAGTGAAAATCACAACTTATATCTTAACATAACAAAACAAAGATAATGTATACAAATAAAACTACTATGGAGAAAGAAAATATATGTTAATGAGGAACAGTTGGAAATGGGGGACAATTTCTAATATCTTGGGTTATTAATTACCAACTATGGTGATACAATGTAAGAAATTAAAAGACGAATATATATTACTCTTTAAAAACTAAAACAAATGAATAAATTGTGGCGTGGGACAGATAGACCTACAAACAATTAGATTTTTACGAGCATGCATCTTTCCCATTGCAACATACGCCTGTGAGACCTGGACATTTACTAAACAAACTGAACAGCGCATAAATGCCTTCAAATATAAATGTTATAGACGGGTTCTAATAATATCTTGGATACAGAAAAGAACAAATACATCCATACTTCAAGAACTGAATATTGAAGAAGGTTGGCTACTAAATACGATAAACCAAAGAAAATTGAACTATTTTAGTCATTTGAAACGTCACGAAAGTATGGAGAGAACAATAATGGAGGGATATATGCTATGGAAGAGAAGAAAGGGAAGGCCAAAGAGAAGATGGGTGTAGGATGTGGCAGATAATCTCCAGATGGATGTATCGGATGCAGGACATCTTGCTTATGATCGAGAGGTTTTCCGAAAGGTTATAGGAGCGAGGTTGTGTAAAGGACAAGCTAATGAATGAATGAATGAATGAGCCTGTCACCCTTTTCTCTAAATAGAGATTGGCGCAGAGGGTGCTACCTGTCTTCTGTTACTTTCAGATATATTCGAGCCTTTCAGATCTTTGATCCTGTGGTGTGTTTAATAACATTATTTATGCTTGTAAGTCAGGTCTTAGTCAAATATGACAATCTGCTTTCCATTAGCGCCAATTATTAGACTGCGATCACCAAACTCGACATCCCACATTGTGCCAACGTCTTCTGGCGGAAGAGCGCAATTGAGAGGGTACAAGCCTTATCCTACTGCGAGACAATGCAACCTAAAGACTAAATGTCATGGCAGGGCAAACCAGGTCCTAAACCTTGGTAGGCAACTTGTCTAGGATCAAAGCTCCGACAGGTGAAAAGTTAGAGTATTGACGATCCGGAAGCTTCTGCAGCTTATCTTCTTTCAAATGTATTGGTGTTTCCTTTGCTCTGTAGTAAACTAGGCAGGCAGAGAGAGGGATCATGCTGCATGCATGGTCAACACATGGTCTCCACAACTGAGCCCAGACTTTGTGCTATGGAGAGGCGTAGTTCCATCCCTGGTCTCCGCCACGAGTTGTGGTTATTATGCCTGTTTCGAAGCACTATGTAGTAAAGTACTGCCTGTCAAGACGGCAAGGTGCCAGTAGTATGAATTATTGCATACGTGTATTATCGTTTCCTATTAAATGATATAAAACATGTCTACATTTCTGATAAAACAGACACGAGAAATGGCATAAAATATGTCTACCTAACTGATAAAACAGACAAGAGAAATGGCATAAAAACATGTCTACCTAACTGATAAAACAGACAAGAGAAATGGCATAAAAACATGTCTACCTAACAGATAAAACAGACACGAAAATTGTCATAAAACGTCTACCAAACTGATAAAACGAGAAATGGCATAATACATGTGTCACACGTCGTTATTGATGATAATATCACGAAGTTCTTACGATGATAAGTTCATGATATTGTCGTGTGATGGTCGTTGTCTAGGTAACGATACTCATGGTGTGTCAATGGAGATATCTTACTGTCCTGCAATATAACTCACCCCCGAAGTGCACCTTCACCAGTCATGAAACAAGATTGAGTTGGCGCACATAATCATTTATTCCAGAAATAAGACGGACAGACGGAACATGTATATATATCCAGAAACAATGTAATCCATAGAATATAAATATCCTCCTCACAATTTAACCAGCACACATCAAAGCCTTCTCACGGCCTGCTTCTTATCAAAATCCACAAGACAGGTAATCCAGCTACTATCCACGGCTGGATCTCCCACAATACAACCCACACATTGGGTCGGAGCCACTGCTCAACTATGCAACCCACTCTGGGTTTAGGCCTGTCTTCACAACTGGGAGAACAACACAACACGGAGATCTCTAACTCCGCTTCTCCTTAGACTACCGATCAATTCGGCATCTACACATTAACTGTCCTGAAGTCCCTTGACTTCACACAAAACTAAACTGTCCTTCCCCCATCCCGTGGGGTCCACACTCACCCTTCCCATTATTTCTCAGGACTGGCCGTTTTCTCATAGCCAGGTCAGTCACTTTACACTCCCCCACTTTCATCACCATTCTTTCTCATGCCCGGTCACTCACCTCAATGTCAATGACCACAGGCATGTGTCACTACCCCACCCTCAAAAGAAAACATCGTTGTCAAATGTTGGGAGACTAAAACTTATTAAATATGTGACCCAGACACATTGCCTGGGTAGTCGTAAGTATAAATCCAACTTACTCTAGCTACCAGACTAAATAATACATCATAGAAAAGCATTATACTTATGTACCCACAGGTCTCTTACTACTTCACGACCCCACAATAATATTTGTGTACCGACCCTATATCAGGTGGTTCTGTTCTTGCATTAACCCACCTCTGATTCCTGTCGATGCTGTGTCTACCTTTCATGTACCCATGACTCATGGTACCTCTACAATTACAACATCTGTTTGCTATCCCTAGCCCTGGGTCAGTAATGTCGCGAACACTCTTTTGACCTGACTCAACTTTCCTATCTGCATATTGCACCGTTACACTTGAGTCTCTGTTTAGTCTGAACCCTTTATTCAATCTTGGCCCATATACCTGGCACCTTGCTTTCTGCTGCATACGCCTTCTGCCTATGTGCTCTGCACATGCACTATCCTGAGCTGTTCTAGTATATCGGTCTCTATGTGCTAAAGGTACTGCTCCTTGCCCACGTGCAGTTCCACTATCTGAAAAGCTGCAAGTGAGAACGTTGTTCTTCCTCTCGAAGCACCATCTACCTTTCTTTGACTGCCTATGTTCTACTCTCCTACACCCTTGGGAATATTTGTTCAGAGTAGTATCTTGTCTCTGGGAGCCACTAGCACTATATTTGGGATTCATTCTCATCTGCTCAGCTGTACTATCCTTGTCCTGAGTTCCTGTGTCTACTTCAAGTGCCTCTTCTACCTCAGCTATACTCTCTAATTTAGGTTCTCTTGTGGTAACTATCTCATTACTGCTTACACTATATTTTTGGTCCCAATAAACTACTTCCTCTTCTGTACAATCTTTAACTCCTATAACATTTCCTATGATCAAATCAGCCACTGGTGAATCCAAGACACACGCTGTCACTCTTCTAGTGATATATGGTGTTTTTACTGTTATTATGGCTAATGGGAATACCACTACTTTTATCGTTTCTTTACTTATTCAGTCTCTCGGTAGAGATTTGTTCGCAGCAGACGAGCAAATCTCCGGCGGGCCTATTCTCGCTGGTCGCGAGATCCGCACAGTGGAAGTATGGGAGATTTGCTTGCAAATAGACAGGCAATATCTCCTGCGGTAGCTATGGCGGACCTATTCCCGCTGGTCGCGGGGACCGCTATAAGTCAGGTGGGGAGTCTGACGATAGTGCACGCTTTACACAGGTCCGGACACTTGTGATTGACAGATGTGCGCGCCCTCATGGTCCGGGCTCGTACGAGGCCCTCACCTGTGGGACATGGCTGAACGTCTCTAAGCCGGGTCCCTTGGGTGTCAGGGTCTGGCCATAACTCGCCACCGGCTCGTGGTGGTGAGGTCTCGGTGGATTGACGCTGAGCCGCCAGCGTCTGCAGCCTACCTTGTGCCAGACGTATTGGTTACCCATTCCTCTGGAATACACAAGACTAGGCCGAGGGAGGGGTCATGTCGTTTGGGCATCACATGATCTCTGAAGCTCTGCCCAGACATTGTGATGGAATGTTGGCCACATTCCACTCACATACTTTAGTCTGTCAAGACTGCAAGGTGTCTACTACATGGCTAATGGGTAGAACTCTACTGTCCCATTAAATGTTATGGATCTAATCTTTTTCCCTGTATAATCCGAGGGCTGTACTAAGCTCTTTCTCACCCCGATGGACGTACATCCGGAATCCCTAATTGTTAACGCTGGCCTATCATTAACAATCCCATGATGCATCTTCAGACTTCCTCCTTCATGGACTGCTGATCCTGCTTTCACTGTATGACCACATATTAAGACTGGCTGACTGTCTTTTTCAAAAAGAGGTTTGCACCCACTACAATCTTCATTGTTCAGCGTCTCAATTACTTGCGCTGCATTTGAGTGCTCTGTTTCTCTCATCCTACATTGATGGCTGAAATGCCCCTTCCTTCCACATTTGAAACAAGTGTTCTCCCTCCTTGCGTTACTTGTTGGCTCACTGGCTGGCTGCACGTCACACTCCGCTGCCTTGTGTCTCCAGCTCCCACAATTCCAACATCCGGCATAATTTGGACGTCTCTGGAAGTTCCCTCTTCTATATGGGTACCGTCCTACTCTACCAACATTGTGTCCTCGGAAACCATTATCTTGAAGTTCTTGCTGCTCACCTTTCTGTGCTGAATCCACACTTTTCGCCCTTGGTCTGATGACTGGATTCTGGTCCTGTTTAGTGTACGCTGCACAGACTATTTCCTCACTCATTAGTTTCCCAATAGAACTGTTAGGATGTGCAGTCATATAGTTTTGCCCTAACTGAGACATTGTGTCTATGTCCTTTGGCTTCCGTTCCTCAAAGAACGCCACTAAATTAGAATTGCATGCAGATACTACCTTGTCTCTTAACATTAGATCTACTAATTTATTAAAATCTTTCCCTACTTCTGCGAGCTCCATCCATTTGTTAAATGCATTCTTTACAGTGTTAACAAAGTCTGTGAAATCTTGATTTGTCTCTGGCACTAACTGTCTAAACTTTGTCCTATATCCATGCTCAGTGAGTTGGAACTTTGTCAGCAAACGTTGACGTAAGATAGTGTAGTTGTTTCTTTCTTCTAAGGTAAATTGAACATGGTGTCTAGTGCCTTGCCCGTAAGAAACTCGCCAAGTCTCACCGCATACTCCTTCTCTGGAATACCTAACGCTTTGGCTGATGCTTCGAACCTGGACAAATAATTTTCAAGTTGGTTCCGGTCTGTAAAATATTGCAGTTTTAATCTCTGTGACGACTGCGAAGATCTTCTGCTTTCCTCACTTTGACCTTTCGAAGATAGTTCTAGTTTTCTTAACTCGATTTCAGTTTGCATCTGACACTTGATCTTCTCTTTCTCAATTTCCATTTCAGCTAACTTTACTTCCTGTAGACGTTTGTTTTCCATTTCAGCTAGTTTTACTTGTGTCTCTTCCTGTAGACGCTTGTTTTCCATTTCAGCTAGTTTTACTTGTGTATCTTTCTCTTCCTGTAGACGCTTTGCCTCGCGTTCATTATGCCTCCCCTCTCTATCCGTATGTTTTTGTTCTTTTGCTTCTGTAACTCTTTACCTTTCAGGCCTATTCGTTCACCTGCTTCAATATATTCCATTAAAGTAGGCATCTTGTACTTGTGGACACGTTGCTGTCTGTCAGCCAACTATAAATGGGAAGACTCTGCTGTTAGTCTTTGTGTCACTTCCCTAAGTACACCAGCACTCCCTGTGTACGTAAATTTGTAGTGCTAAAATATCACTCTGTACTCACCCAGTCACTCTATAAGCACTAGGTAGTGAGGGGGGAAGTATCACCTATACTCCCTTATATCTATAACACATAGTTGTATAACATTTCTGGAAATATTGTTAAACATACATATCAATACATATACAAACTAATGGATGATAACAGTAAGTGTTTTCTATAAAAACGTTAGACTCACAAGCCAAGTACACGAAGACGGTGATCACACAGAAATAAACCACAGTAACAACCACAAGCTTGTGTAGGGACATCCACAGTGCGCGTAATATATAAATATAAACTGACAAAGACCACTAGACAGTAGAAAAGACGAAAGATTACAATAATACCATATATCCGACCACAACAAATATCATATGTAAATATAACGAAAAGAAAAAAAAATTATAGCATAAAATTATACAGAAATCTGACGTCAAACACAAACTGGCACGTTATATAATTCAGGACCGTCCTTGCAGAACCAAATAAACCGACCTTTCGATTTTCTTCCCAGACATTATATATGGTGCACCTCAGAAAGTAACTTTTCGCCCTGTCTCCCGGCCTTCGAGAAACAACACAAAAATCCCCTACTCTTGACAAACACTGGACCACATACAAATAATTGCGTAACACCCGACAACAATAAATATGACGATGGGAGCAAAACAATTAATGTGTAACTGGTTGGCCGACAAATATGTGCCTATTAATCCGTCGCCAAAAGTTCTTATTTTGCTGTTAATAGTTTTTCACAATATGCTGGAAATGTCTGTGTTAAATTCTCCGAAATGTTTACGACGCTAGATTTCAAAGCGACTTCAGTTGTTACTTCATTTCGCGTTGTGATCACGAGTTCCAACTGTCGGAAACGTTGACGGTAATAATAATTATCAAAAGTGTTCTTTCGATTGTCGTACGAATTGAAGATGATGGTAATTATCCCAAAATGTTCTGGATTGCCGATGAAAGACAAAGTTCAAAGGAAAAATTGGCCGCAAATGCCCAGTGCTATAACCCTGTACCGTCAGTTCTTTTTGGCAACTGTATGCACCCTTGTGTGCGGTGATGACACCACGTTAAAATGTTTGCTCATAACAGAATAATGATGACAATAGTAGAACAGTTCAACAAAGCCGAAACATAAAGTCTGGTTTTCATTCATAAACAAGTTGTTTATCCAGTTCTCTGGAAAATTTCAGTAACTTTCCACTGTGCCCAACCTTGACCCGCAGGTCAACTTCAATAATCTTTGTCACAATAATACACACTGTAAACTGACCGGACACTTTTCCCGTTATACAAAAACACTTTCCACACAACTTCTTAGCCCCGATCCGGCTGTGAACAAAGTAATGTCCGGAAATTTTCCGTTATCCACGACACCTGCCGTGCCCCACCCCTGTGGTACACTACCCCTGTATGTCACCCTTCCCTGTGAACAGCAAATGTCAATTTTCTCAGTGTATACTACACATTCATTAACTCTCCCCTTCCCGGGAGTTCAATGTTCTCGTAAACAGCGCTGACCCGAATTGTCCGTGGAGACTCACAATTTCCACCTGCACTGTCTCTTAACTCCGCCCCGTCTTTTACCGGCGTCGACAAATCTTGACCAGTCAACTTCCGACAACACAGTGCGCTTGCCTTCGCACACACACACCAAATTCTCACCACGCACAGAATGTTGCGACGAAATTGCTCGCTGTTTTCAATCTTTGGTTCAATCCTGTCTTCGTCACACCCACACACACCTGCCAGGGTATCATCCAGCCAGTATCATGGCGCCGACTTTTATGTGACTCGTCTGCTGGCGCTTTAATCTCTTGACCTATAACCACAGGCGCCTGTCTGCGTTAATTCTCTGGCGTGCCGCTAGCGTCGCAATAACGTGTGCTGACCGTCGTTAATTTACCTGTAGTGTGACCTTCACTTGAACTGTCTGCTAGCTTGATGGAACGAAGTCACAAGATAATAACTCCCCTCTCAGCGAAGAGCCCACAGAAATCTCAGAATGACAACAATGTCTATAATGCTCTTGATCGTACGTAGCCTTCCAGATACTCCTTACTAAGCGACGAGCTCCCAGATTGTCACACGTCGTTCTTGATGATAATATCACGAAGTTCTTACGATGATAGGTTCATGATATTGTCGTGTGATGGTCGTTGTCTAGGTAACGATACTCATGGTGTGTCAATGGAGATATCTTGCTGTCTTGCAATATAACTCACCCCCGAAGTGCACCTTCACCAGTCATGAAACAAGATTGAGTTGGCGCACATAATCATTTATTCCAGAAATAAGACGGACAGACGCAACATGTATATATATCCAGAAACAATGTAATCCATAGAATATAAATATCCTCCTCACAATTTAACCAGCACACATCAAAGCCTTCTCACGGCCTGCTTCTTATCAAAATCCACAAGACAGGTAATCCAGCTACTATCCACGGCTGGATCTCCCACAATACAACCCACACATTGGGTCGGGGCCACTGCTCAACTATGCAACCCACTCTGAGTTTAGGCCTGTCTTCACAACTGGAAGAACAACACAACACGGAGATCTCTAACTCCGCTTCTCCTTAGACTACCGATCAGTTCGGCATCTACACATTAACTGTCCTGAAGTCCCTTGACTTCACACAAAACTAAACTGTCCTTCCCCCATCCCCTGGGGTCCACACTCACCCTTCCCATTATTTCTCAGGACTGGCCGTTTTCTCATAGCCAGGTCAGTCACTTTACACTCCCCCACTTTCATCTCCATTCTTTCTCATGCCCGGTCACTCACCTCAATGTCAATGACCACAGGCACGTGTCAACATGTCTAACGAGCTGATAAAACAAAACTATACTTGATCCTGCAGCGAGGCATTGTCCTCATTTGGAGTTGACACGTTCGAATCCTGGTCGGTAACTATAGCTTTCAATTGTTTTGTTGTCTCGAGCGTCCTCAAGCCTCTACTTCTTCCTTCTACTTCTGTGTGCTCCAAACAATACGTGTGTGTTTATTTATGATAGAACAGACACGAGAAATGCACACTGGACGATATGGCCGACATCTTTATGAATGAATACTGAGTTTCTCGATTCTAGTTTGTCCAGTTATCTACTCATACATTAGGCTTTCTTATTTGATCCTAGCTCTGACATTAGATTCGAAGACGGCGAAGAAAAAGGAGGAAAGAAGGAGGCGATAATAATATGAAGAAGAACGAACGAACTTTATTTTCGAAGGGTCAGAAATTGGGCAAGCGTGCCCGTCTTATATAAGAAGACCAACAATAACAGCAAGAAATAGAAGAACAAGAAAAAGGAGCAGTGGTGGTGGTGGTGGTGGTGGTGGTGGTGGTGGTGGTGGTGGTGGTGGTGGTGGTGGTGGTGATGGTGGTGGTGGTGGTGGTAGTGGTGGTGGTGGTGGTGGTGGTGGTGGTGGTGGTGGTGGTGGTGGTGGTGGTGGTGGTGGTGGTGGTGGTGGTAGTGGTGGTGGTGGTGGTGGTGGTGGTGGTGGTGGTGGTGGTGGTGGTGGTGGTGGTGGTGGTGGTGGTGGTGGTGGTGAAGAAGTAGGAGGAGGAAGATGATGAAGAAGACGACAATATATACGTTTACACAGGCCGACTTAATTTTCGATTCCATTATATGCAGTACTCTAGTATATCGTAACAATCGGCAAGATTGAAGATGTTATAGACATAGGTTGACAAATGATGACAATGTTGGATGGGTTGATAGAATGACAGAGAAGGCGATCAGTACTTATAAAAGTAGGCAGAAAATAGAACATGGTTGCCCGCATTTAACACGATGATGTTGGATTTAAATGGTACAATATCAAATACAGTAGGATTTAAATGGTAAAAGCGCAAATAATGTTGGATTTGAAAAGTACAAGAGCAAATAATATTGGATTTACATGGTACTAGAGTAAATAATATAGTGTTTAACTGTACCAACAGGCAGATACTATTTCGTTTGTAAAATGTTAATATCAATGAAGCTAAGAGTTTTACAGTTTTTTGACAATATAATTGCATTTGATACCAATGGGAAACCATCGTTCACAGACATGGGCGATACCGGCATGTGGTTAATAGTGCCAACCATAGGAACGTGCAAAACTACCGCAGTCCATCATGGCGAATACAAACTGATTATTTTTTTCCCGCGTCTAATGGAGTCATTTAATGGTTAGAATTATTAGCTTATGCACTCGCTGTGAACGACATGGTCGTAAAGTCAAAATGTCGGCAAATAATGTTATTCATCACATATAATCATGACTAGGAATAACAATAAGGATGTAAACTACGTGATGTAGTTTCCTCTATAAATAGACTTGAATTACTCAGTATTGCCAAAGCGGACAGTGAGGTGACCTGAATAGATTCTAGAACTGATTGCAAAGGTTGGGCAGTACTCACCACGTATCTGGGTCAAGTTATGTTCCCTACACTTTAAGAGTTTTGTTTTCTTCTGTGCGGTCACAGCCGACACGTACAACCGTGTTCCGGTCGTCATTGATAAAAGTACTTCAAGTTTATCCTAATATATGATGGCGTAGAAGCGGCTTTGGTGGGTGAAATTAGTTTGATGATAGTTATATATTATTATATCGTGTGATATAATTACTTGCATATCCTTTACAGGACGTCAAGTCAACCCCAGCATTTATTTTCTTTTCGCTTTTTGACTGTTCTTGATTTCTTGGTAAGTTTAAGTTCAGCAGTTTTATATTGCTTTCTGAACGACCGGAACTCATACCATTGAATGAAAACCAGCGCACGGTAGTCTGATTCCAAATTAACAGCAGCAGTGTTTCGAACGCGGGATTGCAAATTGCGTTCGCAACCCCTTCACAGCGCCAACCGTATGAAATAAGGATTAGAGCAAACAGTCCGTTGATGAAACATGCTATATGAAATATGACATGACTTGAAGTTCTAGAGCCAGCTGATGGTACATATACATTATATAATAACATAAGGGTTGCAGCCAATGCATGGTACATATATTCTGTCTTCAGAAATAAGACTCGTAAACGGGGTGATACCAGTTTATTATAAATATTTTGATTTTGCGCTCGCTCGCTCGCTTTGAACTCAAGCGTAGTCCATCACACTGCTTATAGTAACACTGGAGTGAAATTTGCGTGTGGGTTAGCTTTCCCTATTACCAGTGTCCCTCGTCATCAGGCTAACGCACTCCGACTTCAAAGGTACTTGTAATTTATGTCCCCACGTCAAGGACGAGAAGTCAACATTTTAGTCTAACTTACGGCTATATACTATACATTTGACTGGCACCTTGACAGCCGATAGTTTGTAAAATGGAGTTATACCTCTCCAAAGCACAAAGCCTGGACTGAATTTAGACGCCCTGTGTTGCCCATGCAGCATCATGCCTACCACAGCCAGCCAATTTACTCCACACCTTACCGAGGTTTGAACCCCGGTCTTCCGATGGAGAACAACGCATTCTTAGCTACCCGGCCAGCTTCTGTAACTTGTAATGTTCTAGATACATCTAGAACATGACAAGCTACAGAAGCTGGCCGAGTGGCTAAGAATGCGGGGTTCAAATCTTTGGTAACGTGTGAATTTTTTTTCTGTCGGGGCAAACAGAAAGCCCTAACCTGCAAAGTTATCGACGACTGCGTTAGCCAGGAGGTCTTAATCCCTCAGACTCAAGACCCCCGTGCACTACACCATAAGGTACTACAGACAGAAGATGACAGACAGCAGTGAGAACAAGAGTGTTACATTCTATTTAGAACCGATACAGCCGATTGCTTTTTAAATATGGACTGTAAGCAGACACACCCACTAAAAAGGTAGTTGCATGTCCTTTGCAGGACGTCGTAGTCAACCCCAGCATTATTTTTGCTGTTTGGGATTTCTTGGCAGGGTTGCGTTCGGTGGTTTGTAATCGTTTTCTGAGCGACCACCACTCATGCCCCTCTGTGAGGACCAACGCAATGAAATCTTCCACAGCTGTGTTTCGAGCGCGGAACTAGACATTTATAATTGTGACCTTCGTCCGTGACATCTTCGCCAATCCTAATTTTCACTTTCCGCTCACATGGGCGCCTCTCCACCCCCTCCCCCTTCCCTCTTATTCTCCCGCCTAGGGGCTTAGCCAATACCTGAGCTTCTGACGGTATTGACCTTTGACCATACATCCAAGAAAGGATACAGATTCAGATAAGTACCCTTAACATTGTCATGTAGTGTTTCATGTAGTTCTGTGTCGGTTGGTGTTTGTTTGTTCTGTGCTGACGAAGGTTTTGGCCGCAACGTCCAATTTGTTTCTTGTAATCGTGTTTCAGTAAAGCTCACAATCTACTTCTCGTTTTTTTGGTGATTCATTCATTGCCTCCTCTGAGGTTGAACGGGGTAGAGGTAATGGAAAAATGACCGCCCGCGCCTGTCGACATGGTACATGATTATGATGTTTAGTTTTCACACACACAAGATAGCGTCTAAACAATGTTATGTGATATGGATACCATTGGATGATCAGTACCATCATCATGGTCATCAACATTATCATCCCTGTTCCGTCTTTAGCCGTGAACACAAAGATTCAACATAATTGTTAAACTCGGCACTTCCGTAAACATTCGAGAGATTCCAATTCCAGTTCCAATTCTTGAGACTTAGTTATAGTCGGGGTCCTTATGATGTATCTCGTTCTTCTTCTTTTGTAAATGGAAATGATTATATATGCATCCTCGTTGCTGATTTGTTGTCATTGTGTTTGTTTCATCCTTGTGGTTTTACATGTCTGGAGAGAGTCGCACACTAGTTAAGGCCCGACGTAATTGTGTACCCTCACCGCCTTATGGTGTTGTTTCCTTCAGGAAGTTTTACTAGTCGTCTCTCCTGGGGTTCCATCTATTACCCAGTCGTGGTCGGTCTTCGAATCTTCTTGGTCGTCTCTGCTACCTTGTGTTGTGGACTGATTGATAGCTCGATCTTCGTGGAGAGTAATTTCTTCTCCTGGCCTCTGTCCAATCTTGGTCTTAGTCACTTTCGTTCTGGTGTTCTTCCTCCTCTTCTACTTCTTCTTCTGTTGTTTCTTCTTCTGTCTGTGACTTTGTATCTTCTGCTTCCGATGATTGAGTCTTTGAGTTGAGTTGTTCTATTTTTTCTCTTTCTTCTTGGATTTTTGATAAGAGTTTCTTCAGTCTCCGCTTTCATTGCAGCCATTCGATAGACATCCTGTTCAATCTTCTGCTGAACTCTAGTACGTCCAGGATGCGCTGAAGGCTGTTATTTGCGCCTCTTCTGTCTTATCTCGCTGTTCCTCGATGCTGGTGAACTTGGATCTCAGGTCCTTCAGTTGGCCTTCCAGTTGTGCTTTGTCGCTTTTAGTAAGTCGTGTGGTCGCCTCGTACTGCCTTCTAGCCTCTTTCTTTATAGGGCAGATTGGCGTTGATGGTAATTTCCATCGCTTTTTTGCTGTCTTCGTGGCAGAGGCAGCCGAATTACCTGGCAACGTGGTTGCCGGGGCAGGTGGCGCACTTTCTGTTTGGGTTAGGCCTCCCGAGGTCCGTGTCGATCTTTGCTTGAGGGCACTGACTGTATGGGTGGGGTCCGGAACATTTTTACAGATGGCACGAGTGTGCCAAAACTTTTGACACCTAGAGCACTGCAGCACGCTAGGTATTTAGTGCTCTGGTGCTTGCTTTTTCTTGTCCCATCTAATGATTTGAGGGATCACTCGGTCCTCCGATGTGATGATGACGACTGTAGATGTAGTGTTGTTCTTTCCTATGTTCCTCTCTGCACTGGTAATCTTGAGTGTCGAATTTTCTCTCGATAGCATCTACCTGATCTGATCGTTGATGAGATGGGTCTTGACGCGTTTGATGACCCATCTTTTCATCATGCGGTGTCGAGTGGGTTCTCCAGTGATAACGCGGGGAAGCTTGATGTCGACTTTCTCTTGTTGTGATATCTTCTGAAATAGTGCAGTGGTCTTGGAGTTCTTGTTGATGGAGACCACTATTCCATCAGGTGTCCTGCGCAGCTGGGTGATACTGTGTCTTCCCATCTCGTTCTCCAACAGACTCAGTATCTTGTCTGTTGGTAGCGCCGACAGTTTGGCCTCTCCGACGCTGATTTGTGACAGCAGGATATTGCCCGTGAAGTTCTCAGTTGCGGTTTCCTCCGATGGAGGTCTTAGGTGAGCTGCTTGGCTGCTTCTCGTTAGTGTTGTGGACTTCTCCTCTGCTGCTTCAGTTGTAATCTCTTCAGCGACGGGAATAGCTTCAGCTGGTGTAGGAGTAGGACTGCTGTGTGTAGAAACAGCATCAGCAATCGCAGCGGATTTTGTCGCCTCTGTTTTCTTTTTACCGGCTGCATACATTGCGTCTTTTCGCTGCGTTTTTAGTGCGAGCCACCCTCTGCACTGTCAGAGCAACAACGCAACTGCTTTTTAATAAAAGCACAAATAGAAAGGGGAAGAAACTCGTAAATGATCAGACGTTCTTAAAATAAGAGTTATGTCCCATTGAGGATTTTGTTCCGAGATGTTTGCAATGTGCTACTGCAAGCGTAGGCAAGAATCTTAGAGCAAAAGTGTGTGCCCGCGACAGCGCGCGTGCGCGTGTGTTAAAAACAAATAAAAAACTATAAATTTTTTTGTTTGTTTTTCATTAAAAGGGTTGGGTCATCAGAGCTAGTGTCCCTCAACTGCGCTTTCTGGGTGAAAAACACAAATAGCACAAACTACATTTTTTAAGTCATTCACAGGTGATAGTAGAGTCGTGGATAATGTGGCGATTATGATTTTTGCGCGCTGCACTGGTCAATTTAATCGATTCATTCATTCAGTAGCATGTCCTCTGTAGAACTTCGCTCCCATAACAAAGGTCCGGAAAACTTCTCGGCCGTAAGCAAGATGTCCCGGGTCCGATATACCCATCTGGAGATCATCCGCCACATCCTGCACCCATCTTCTCTTTGACCTTCCTCTTCCTCTCTTCCCGGGCATATACCCCTCCATTATTGTTCTCTCCAAACATTTGTGACGATTTTAATTACCAAAATATTTCAATTTTCTTTGTGTTATCGTCTTTAGTAGCCAACCTTCTTCAACATTCAGTTCTTGAAGTGTGGATGCATTTGGTCTTGTCTGTATCTAAGATATTCTTAGAACCCGTCTATAACATTCATATTCAAAGTCATTTATGCACTGTTCAGCTTTTTTAGTAAGTGTCCAGGTCTCATAGGCAATGCGAAAGATGCATGCCCTTAAAAATCAAATTTCTGTAGGTCTATCTGTCCCACGCCACAATTTGTTCAGTTGTTTTAGTTAACAGAAATCAAAAAGGGAATAGAAATGGCCACAAACGCTTTCAACGGGATTAAATCAGTATTAACATCTAGAGAGATTAACAACGCATTAAAAATGAGAATTGTCAAATGCTATGTATATTCAACGCTACTGTATGGCGCGGAAGCCTAGACATTGAACAAGCAGCTATAAAGTCGCAAAGAGGCCCTGGAGATGTGGAAATTCAGACGAATATGTCGCATTTCATGGAAACAAAAACAATCAAATGCAGAGGTTCTAGAAAAACTGGGAATTAAGAGAGAGTAGATGAAAGAAATAAAGAGGAGGAAAGTTAAATGTTTCGGCGACGTTTAAAGATATGATACTCTTATAAAACCATACTCGAGGGCAAGCGAGCAAGAGGTAGACAACGATAAAAGTGGGAAGATAACATCAAGATATGGACGAACATCAGCCTGACAGAATGTTCAGTCAGGGCGAAAGACAGATAATTTTGGAGATCCATTGCAGCCAACCTTCATTGTGGAGACGGTACCTGATTGATTGATTGATTGATTGATTGATTGATTTAGTATTTGAAGAGCAATAGATATTCATCTTTTAATTTCTTTTATTGTGTCACCTTTGTTGGTAATTAATAACCCAATATATTAGAAATTTTCCACCACCTCCAATTTTTCCTCATTAACATATATTTCTTTCGGCATATTAGTTTTATCTGTATGCATTATCTTTGTTTTTGCTATGTTAAGATATGAGTTTTGATTTTCACTATTCTTTTGGATTGAGGTTATTTGTTGTTGTTTTTTTTTTTTTTTTTTTAAATACCATTCTGTGCTGTGGATAGTAATATTGTAGCATCAGCATATCGAATCTCTGGTATTTCATGACCACCGATATTTAGGGCATCATATTGCTCGTTGGTTATATCATCTCAAACATTTCTCATTATAATTTCGGCGCAAAGATTAAACAAATAGGAGACAGCACACGTCCCTGACTGATTTCTTCTTGATGTCAACCAGTCTGATGTCTCACAATCTATTCTAACATCTGCTTGTTGGTCTAAATAGAGCATTGTTATGAGTTATATCCTGCTCACTCTTTGCTTAATGCTATTGCAGCACATGTGAAAAGCTTCCAAGTCCTTTTTATACCTTTTTTTGTGTGTGTTATAGTTCATGTTTCAGAGCCGAATAGTACTACGGACCATTTAATAGATAATAATAGTAATCATTATCATCTTCCACTTTTGCCGTCAAGTGTCATGGGAAGGAATAGTTGGCGTTCCAGCGCACATTGAGTGGCACTGGATATTGTCATTCCGTGTGACTGTATAATGTCTTTGATGTCGTCAGCCCATTTTCTTCTCGGACGTCATCTTGCTCTCGAAGCAGAACTTCTTTGATGTAGGACCAGTGCTGGTGGTTTATGATTTAATAATAGTAGTTAAAAGTTAGTTGCATATCCTTTACAGGACGTTGCAGTCAACACCGGCATGTTTTGCTGTTGTGACCTTTTGGCACGTTTACATTCAGTAGTTTGCCATTTCTTTCTGAAAGACCGGCACCCATACCATTTCGTAGAAAACCAACACAAGGCGGTCTGCTGCCAAGTCGCTCGCAGCTGTGTTTCGAACGCGGGTATGTGGGATTACGAGCTGAGTCCGTAAAGTCTTCGCCACGGAGCCGGCAATAATAGTAGTAACGGTTAATAATTCTAATATGATGATAATCCAACACAGTGGTTCTCAACCGGTGGGGGGGGGGGGGGATTTTAGGGTTTCCAGGGGGTGGGGCATGAAGATTATTTCAAGATCGAGTTAATACAAGAACTTATTACTTGATATTTATTGTTTTTCGCTTCATACTTTACGGTTATGTACGTCTCACCCCTTCTAAAATTCATTTTATAAAGTAAGTAGACCCACAAATCACGTTTTATGTGGACGTCTAGACTTGTTTTGGTAAGTGCTTTCCATTATTACGTATACTGCGTAGGGGCAGGAGCAGGAGGGGAGATTTTAGGTAGGAAATACGAAAGGATGATGTTGTGAAAATATGGTGAAGGAGGGCAAGGGCCAAATTTTTAGGTAGGAAATACGAAAGGAGGGGGGGGGGGAGAATGACGTTCTGAAAAATATAGTGAAGGGGCGCACGGGCCAAAAACGGTTGAGAACCACTGATCTAACAGATACAATTAGCCATGAAAACAAGACCAAGATGAAAAGTAAAACTAAACATCATGCTCCAACCAAGAGGGCCCGTCACCAAATTTAGGCGTGCTGTTTCATTGACGGCGACAAATATAAGATATTCGTCACTCATTTCGCTATCCTTTACTTAAATTGTGTATCCTCCTACCAGACGTTTTAACCCGCCTCTCTGTGTTTTCAAATGCTTTCAGGGGTATTTAAGAAGCTGTGTTGTTTGACATCCTCATACGAGACATTTTGAATTTCAAGCCTATGTTTCCTAATGCTTTGAGCGATATTTCGGAAGTCGTTGTTTCCTGAACTTAAGCAATCATTGACTGATTCACCAAGAATGTGTACATGAAAGGGACTAGGCGTTATGCCCCAAGTGTATAGGTATCTGTATATGACTGTCTAGTGTCAATACCCTGAATTAGAAATGACTTCTTTCATGTTCTGTTTGCTGTCTAGATTCCAACATGTATTAATCTGTAATTGTCGGAAATTTAACTATTTTCGTCGCATGCAGTTATTTGTTTAACCCTGTCTCACCTTGCCAACTATTAATTTAACTCTGTCTTAAACAGTTGTTATTTAATAAACGTTTTGATCTAAAGTTATTATAAGAATAACACAATTAAACAGATGAGTCAATGTAACAAGTGATATTAAAGGTTAACTAACAACTAGATGATACAGAAGGGGATAAATTATATCATGACAGCGGTAAGCTATATACCATTGTCGAATTGCTTGGTACAATAAGTGAGATATCAGTTAGTATCACAGCCTGGGTTTCTGAAATAAGTAGTAAAATATTGTTTTTTTTTCACATTTTCATTTTCTCTTCATTGTTCTAACTGTTTTCATCTTTTCATTCTTCTCACCCTGTTCTTATGCCTTAATGTAGTCACTGGAGGGTCTTCTCTGTGATTTTATGTTGTGTTTTGTTTTTGTCTGCTGATGAAGGCTAGTCTCTAAAAAGTCCTGTGTTTTTCGTAATTCTGTTCTGTAAAGCTGCATTACTTTGTGTTATTTTATATTGGTACAGTTAAAGCAGCAACAACCTGGACCAGAAGGAGATAAATGTATACTTGTCTAAGTCAGAATGGGATCAAGTAAAAACAAGTATAACCCGTTTTAAAATAATATACAAGTAAATGAAGAGACTAATACAAAGGAAGATAAATAGCTTCCTCAGCCTGATAAGATATAATCTATGATGAGGCCAAGACATGTAAAAGAAGCATTTATAGAACCAAGTGGGAATCAAAGCATCCAGACAACCAGAAAAATGATGTATATTACCAACTCGGCCGACGTGAACAAGTAACAATCTTCAGACTCCCCACAGGACATAATAGACTGAAATACCACGTGTTCAATAAACTCAAGATATGAGATATTGATTAATGCAACTGTGGAATTGGTAAAATGACAGTGAAACATTTGCTGCAAGAATGCCCAACATATGCAAATCAGAAAATTATGTTGGCATAACTCTCTCCATGTTGGCATAGAAACAAACATCTTACCCATAAGACTCTCATCGCTTGTCTAATGGCCTTCTCGGGGTACATGATGAAATCAGATCTCAGGAAGAGATTTAGGTTAATAAGATTATCCGTTGATAAAAACAATGTCTCCACAGCGCTATCGACGACAAAAAAGACATGTGCGTCAAAAGAGGTTGTTCCTGAATGACCAAGCAAAAGAGATTATCAAGCAGGTATGTGACTTGTACAATCTCCAACACGAAGAAAAATATATTAATACAGCCGTAATCTTGCAGAAACGCTCTGAGGTTGTCATTACACTAGAGAAATACTGCAGAGAACAGTTGGCTGCATCGCTTGGCAAAGAGACAAGGCAATTGGTCGTACAGCATCCACGTCCAGAAGACATCATCATCTAGGTCAGCCTGGGCGTACACTTCACACAAGATAGGAACAGTATTCACAGAGGATAGCGGCGCGTTCCAGACAACTTCATCAAGTCTGACTTAGAGGATGACTGCTGCCTCCAGAGCACTGGCATAGGCAGCAGCAAGTGTTGCCACCGGATTGACAGCATTCGGAAGTCACGCTTCACATTCCTCACCTGGATATATGCATCCAGACACGCGGGAGATAAGCGCGAGGCCAGCTGTTAAATGATCCAGAAATACAAATGGATGGAATCACAGAACTGGACTAATACAATCAATACAGTGTGCACTCGGCTGGAGGATAGTGGCGAGACTTCGACGCTAGACCGACTACACGAACTAGGGATGAAGTCTGGTCAAGTACGCCTTCGAGGTCAAGATAGGAGATATAACCAACTGCTCATGGATACAGTGAGCAGATATACTGATTTACTGTGTGATGGCTGCTGCATCGGAGGACTAAAGGTGGACGTGAATACCCAATGTGCAGTGACGACATTCGAGGTAACAATACATAAGCAATAAATCTTCTTCTCTCCCCCCCCCCCCCATTTACCTCAGTGAACTGTTAGCAGAGAGAGAGAGAGAGAGAGAGAGAGAGAGAGAGAGAGAGAGAGAAAGAGAGAGAAGATGTAAGAATCCATTGTGCGGTCTTTCCAGTACGTTTTGTAGGTTGGTATTAATTTCGGCCACGATAAAAGACATAATACTCTCATAAAAACCACACTGGAGGGCAAGGGTGAAGCAAGCGAGCAAGATACAACAGATACAACGATATTAAACAAGGGACAAGTGAGAAGATACCATCAGAAGGTGGACGTACATCAATCTGACAGAATGTACAATCAGGACGAGAGACAGATAGTGTTTGAGATCCATTGCAGCCAACCTTCATTGTGGAGACGGCATCTGATTGATTGATTGATTGATTGATTGATTGATTGATTGATTGATTGATATACACTCTTTTGATTTCATCGCTCCATCTTTTTCATGGTTTTTCCCTTGCTGTTTCCATAATTTTTCTTCAGTGTGGTTCTTTGTGGTGGATAGTACCAGGGCAGTCTTGTGAGGTGGCAAACCATTTAAGTTGTTGTTCTTTAATGAATTGAATAACTAGTTTCAGGCCTGGTCTTCTTCCAGTGTCCTCGTTCTTAATTCTATCTCTCACCCTCACTCCCGCAGCTCTTCTAAGACATCTCATTTCTGTTTTTATGATTTATGCGCTGGTTAGTTGCAGTTGATTGTAACTGACTCAGAAAGCATGCTGACGAGAGTGAGAACGGGCAGGCTTCGTGCGGAGTGGCCTGCTTCGCTTCGGAGGTCACGGGTGACAAGCATCGCCTGGATCTTTTCTCCGGGGCATGCCGGTATGCTGGGAAATGAATAGGCGGACAGAATGGCTGGCTCTGCAGAACTTGGTGGCGTATTGATACATGACAAGGCAGACGTGGTTACTGCCTTGTGGGAGCACGTGTACACCTCAGAGGAGCATATGGATTACCATGGTCTGACAAGGATGAGACAGCGAGGAGTGACGAGGGATCTGGCCGACGCTCGACGCTCAGAGGAAAGGCGAGACAGGCATATAATCAGATTGCTACTGGTACTATTGGTGTTGGAACTCTGCTGAGGATGGGGACGGAGCGCTTATGGGAATGCCCCGAATGCTGTGATGTCTATTCCTAAATCAATCAATCAATCAGTAAGCGTCTATGTAGCATAGTCTTGGTAGTATAATGTCGGTCAAAACAATAGTTCTTATGAAATTTGCTTTGGAAGTCACAAGAATCTTTCTATGATTGAGAAGTGGCACTAATTGCCCCACTACTTGATTTGCCTTAGCACAACATATGTTGGTTTCTCTATCCATCCTACCATCTGAAGTGAAATTGTACCCTAGATATTTAAACTGGCTTGTTTGTTTTATTTCCCAGTTCTCTTTCTTTTTATTGTCTATCTATCACAATTGTCTTTGTCTTTTCCTTGCTTATTTTCCTGTTATATTTCTCACAGCTGGTATTGACTTGATATAGAAGGTTCTGAAAGCTGTCTTCATTCTCTCCTGTTTATACTTGGCAGTCAGCAAATAATCATTCTGACATGTTATCCTCTTCTTCACGCTCTGCGTCTCGTCATAAACGAAACAACTGTATGAAATGTGGTTTGTGTATCCGCACATAAGATTATATGAAACAATTCAAATGCTTGGCTAAGAATAAATATAATCATCCAATTTGTATTATTTTAAAATAATAATTGCCTGAACCAAAAAGAGTTAAATGCGTCAGGATTCAGCAAACAATTTGCCTAAAGATTACACCGACAAGCTCTTTAAGAAAGAGACCAGCTTTTAGCAATATCATAGGATAAATGACGCCATCAAAAGGTCAGGGTGTATGCCTAGGAATCTCTCTTGGCGTCGACAGTTAAATATTGACACTGGCATTTTGGCCACAGTCAGCAGTATATCGTATTCCATGAAACGTGATGTCCTACGTGCATACAGACAGACATACAACACAAGTCCATACATTTGTACAAAAGCTGCAGAGAACGTCCACACACTTCATAAAACGCATTACTCATCAAATCGCTTGTCAGAAATTTTCCTAACCTTTAAACTTTGACACTTTCTTGCGCCCTGGTGCACACAAACGATAGAGTGCGATAAACTTGTAGTGAATTTAGGAGTAGCAGATAGCTGTCGGCACTGATCCATTCTTATAACTGATCTAAAAATGCAATAAAACTAAAAAGTACAGTACTTATTTTTACGAACTTAGAGAAAATAAGTGAATGGTGTTAGCCACGTGGTTTTTCCGACCAATCAGCATTCGAGGAACCATGTGATCAATATTAAACAGGTGCCAATTCTTTGTTGCCGTCTAGATGTGGGCGTTGGATCTCTAAGCTACTCCGCCATGACGCATGCATTTTCTCATTACTATCAGTACTCTGAAGTCGATACAACTTCATTATGAAACACCGCAGATTTCTCTTGTGTGGCATTCGGTCACCGAAACTATGAGCTGATCACTTAGTCGGGAAATATGACTTAGCTCATGGCATCTGTGGCCAAAGGGAAGAGACGATCTGAGCAACTATGGACAGCAGATAACTAACACTCTAACCAACTAACTAAACAACTATGTAACTAACTAACTAACTAACCAAACCAACCAACTACACTAAATAACTAAGCAACCAACTAACTAACTAACCAACCAACTAACTAACCAAATAATCAACCAGCCAACTAACTAAGTAACTAACTAATTAACTAAGTAACCAACTAACTGATTAACTAACTAACCGACTAATTAATTAAACAACTAGTTAACTTACTAATCAACCAACCAACAAATCAACTAAGTAACCAACTAACTAAGTAAGTAATCAACTAACTAATTAACAAACTAATCAACTATCCAACCAACTAACTTGCTAATAAATCAACCAACTAACTAAGCAACCAACTACCTAAGTAACCAACTAACTAACTATGTAACCAACTAACTATCTGACTAACCAGCCAACCAACTAACTAACTAACCAGCCAACTAACAAAGTAACCAACTAACTAACTAAGTAAGTCACCAACTAACTAACTAACCGTTTAACTAACTAACCAAGTAACTATAATATCAGCATACATATAACTAAAATTGATTTGCAGAATTACTGTAATGGAGTACAAAAGGCTTATATGTTAATTATGAGAACTTGTAGAGTCTCAGCTATTGGAGGCACTTTTAGTTGAATTTTAGAAATTGTGGGCCAGGTTTATCCACATGCGCCAGTGTTTATATAATGGAGCCTGGAAATAATGGAAAGCAGTAATTTTCACAATTCCGTGACATATCGTGGGCAGTTTGGAAGCAGATCGCTTTGCGTTGATTTCGATTATATGAGGCGCCAACCGTTCAGAAAGCAATCACAAACTACTGAACGTAAACTTGCTTAATATATTACAAACGTAAATATATGTTGGGATGTAGTGAAACACCATGTAAAGGATATGCAAGAGGTTCATTTTTTATCCACTTGGACTGGACGCTTTAGTGTAGTGGTTAGAACGTCACGGATACAACGGCATGAGCGAGGTGAAACGATGGTTCGATGCCTGCCCTCTCCGTTTGCTGAGGGAGGGAAAGACTGGCCACCTATTTCTCCGTGCTGTAAAGCATACAAAATGTAATAGTGCCAGCACTTGACATTCTCACAGCAAGTTTCTGCTACAGAATCTGTTTTGTTTGTGTTGTATCTTTATCCACTTAAGCGGAGTATGGTATGACTGGAATCTTGACAGACGATAGTTTATAAAACGGAGTTATATCTCTCCTTAGCACAAAGCCTGGGCTCCATTTAGAGACTATTTGTTGGCCATGTAGCATTATCCCTCTCTCGGCCTGCATAGTGTACTCCAGATGAAAGGTAACATCAATACGTCTGGAACAAGCTAAGCTATAGAAGCTGCTGGATCAGCAAAGTAATACTCTAACTGTCCGCCTATCGGAGCTTCCATTTTAGACCAATTGCCGACTAAGGCTTAGGGCCTCGTGTGCCCTGCCGTGATATTTAGTCTTTAGGTTGCATTTCCTCGCACTAAGGTAGGGCTTGTACCCTCCCATTGGCGCTCCTCCTCCCCAAGCCGGTGGCACAATGTGGGGTGTCGGGTTTAGTGAGTGCCGCCCAACATTGTGTGCTAACATACAGCAGGAAGTACCGTCTACTGTTATGCGGTATCTCAGTCATGTTTGAGTAATGCTTGACTTAAAACGCATGGTATACGAATAGTATGCTATACCAATAGTCAATAGCATGTAAATGGACGTACTTCATTTTCAAATTGGTACATTTATTTATGTTTACTAAGAAACTACCGAATCTCTCTCTCTCTCTCTCTCTCTCTCTCTCTCTCTCTCTCTCTCTCTCTCTCTCTCTCTCTCTCTCACTCTCTCTCTCTCTCTCTCTCTCTCTGTCTCTCTCTCTGTCTTTGTCTCTGTCTGTCTGTCTGTCTCTCTCTCTTTATCTCTCTCTTGCTCTCTCTCTTTCGCTCTCTCTCTCTCTCTCTCTCTCTCTCTCTCTCTCTCTCTCTCTCTCCAAACATTAAAAAATGCTGTGGTTGATTTTGACGTCCTGTAAAGGACACATAAATAACTGTTATTTAAATTGCTTAAAGGGTTCCCATGCTATTGATATGACTGTCAGGAAAGACAGAAATGCAATCAGCGACGACATTTCCTTATCAGCGAAGATTACCAAGAGCAAGTACATTTTTGGAGAGCACTATAAACCACTTATCCCAGTCCTGACACGAATCTCATCAGGATAAAAGAATGAAGAGTGGTTTAATCATTCGTGTTGACTACTTGTAATTCGTCTACTAGGGCGCCACTGCAAGGACCAAGACAAGTGATGGATACTATCAAAATGCTCTCTCCAGATCCCTGGTCAAATATCACGCCTGTTTACAGAGACATGAGAGCATCTCGATGTCCCTTTTTGTGTGGCTTGAACAAATGTTTCTATTACATCAGCGAGGCTGTGTTTAGGGAATTAAAATGGTTGTTTGGTGAGATCGTTGCCGCCAGTGGTTCCCAAAATGGTGCCAGCAGAAGTTTAGAAGATTTAGCGCTTGGGCATTACTAGAAATGTGGAAGTTAATATGTTAACGAAAAGATTATTTGAAATAAAAGAGGTTACAGGCAAGAAGATTGACTTAATTGTACCAGGTTCAATTCCAAATATCTCAGTTTTCTTTCCGCAGAGCAGTCTGCCGCGTATGAACACCAACGACATATTTTAAACGGCTTCCGGTACTGTAACACCCAGTAGTAACTGTCTGTCAGCAGAAGAGAACTAACCTGTGTTCTATTAGGGGACCTAAAGTGCGTTCACAAATGTTTGCCCCCGTTTAAACATTCATAACTCAGTAACCAATAGCATATAACATTATCATTATGTACACCCAACTCAAAAAAAAACAAAAAATGTTAGTATGTAGATTTTACAGCAGATCTCAATGTTTTATATGCGGTATATCATTTACGGGTCAGAGATGAAGTGCATATTATGAAATGCATTATATCTTCACACGGAAACATCAGTATTCAGTAATGAATATTCGTGGTGCACTGTAATTTCCGTACGAAAAGCATAACACATAGTGGAACTGAGGTGTGCAGAAGAGACGTCAAATAATTGATTTGCATTCCCGTAAAACAAGTTTGTTAGCGTGAATGCAATATATTTGCGCCAAAACATCAAAGTCATTTCGCAGCTTTCCATGATTTCAGCTATCTTAGGACCTATCAAAGACATATTCATTGGGTGGGAATAATTATAAGACGACAGGACATCTTTTTAATAACGATGCAAAAGACACTTTGTTTATAGTGAAATTGAATGAGGGCAAACATTTGTGAACGCAATATAATCACACTACTGATACTTTCAACGCGCCAATATCGCAGACTGGCTATTCACAGTGTTTCAGACTGTCTGTTTAGTGAGAGACTAATATAAATTCACATACCAACCTTCAATACGGATTTGTCAGGAGTGAACACGCCACATCTGCCTCTAAAAGGCTACTGAGAATAATTTAGAGAAGAATATACAACAAATTTTGGGAGGTTCTAAATTAAAATTAGTTTTTATTCGAAAAATGAATCATAGAGGCAACTGTACATTCAGATTATTAGCAGAAAGAATTATCATACATAGATGAATCTATTTGCCGGAGTCATTGAGTATGGAAAAAGCCTTCGACTGCATATCCTGGAACACAGTTTGTAAGATCCTAGAACAAAAAAAAATATAGGCAAACCAATCCTTATATTGATCTACAATTTGTACATTAAACAAGAAGCAGTTACATCAATTTAACAGGGAAACACAAAACCAACACCAGCTAGAGGAGGAATGCATCAGGAATGTTTGCTCCTCGCGGACATTCTAATGTATACTCAGATATGATGATGACAAACGTAACTGAAGGACTCAAATTGGGAGTTAAAGTAATCGAAGAAGAAACTAGTATAATAACATTCTTTAAATAATCATGCCATTATCAGAGAAATTGGATAGTAATTGCATAAATTAGTTAACAAAGTATATAACAGGACGAAAAACCAGTGGAAAAGTAAATGCAAAATGCCAAGCAGACAAAACAATGGTATAAGCAAATGATTTTCTAACTCTACAGCTTAAAATAGAAGAACACACCATCAAACACATTAATAAATTTACTTATTTAAGTCTAGAATTAATTTAAGTCTAAGATTAAGTTTAGAATTGGAATGGCAAAATAGGGTAGCAGAATAGGCTGAGAAATCGAATTCAGATGCCAAAAAGCAAGTGTGTTGGTATATCAACTAACAGCGATACTGAAACATCCAAACAAACCTATTTCCACAGAATTACGGATAATAAATAGCATATTCACATCAACCCTATGCTAACGTTGGACATTATTCAAATCACAGATAGATAAAATCAACACTTGCGAGATGAGATGCCTGAGAAGAGCTGCCAGCTTAAACACCCGAGACAAGGTAAGGAATGATGTTATCATACAGACAGTGGGATTAACACCAGGACCTGCGGTAGATTTTCTTAGTGTGATGCAAGTCTTCGAGATGCCACCCCGTACATGTTTTTTCTCTAAAAAATACCGCCCCTTATGAAGCCCCCTGATGCGGCCACCTCTCTGTATCTTAGCAAGGCACGGTCTTGATTAACACTTTGCGCCACATATATTGAAAGACAGAAGATCTAACAGCTCGGCCATCTCGTTAGAATCAAACATTATAAGTTTTCAGCACTGGTGATTCACCAAAGAAGATTTGACACGAAGGCAAGAGAGCGCCTGATAAGAAAATGGACTGACAAAAGTTGAACTGTGTTGAGTTGAGTTGAGTTAAGAACCGACATCACTGCACTCAGGATATTCCCATAAGCGCTCCGTCCCATAGTTTAATAGCCAGCGAAGAGTCACACTACTAATCGTTCCCACCGCTATCTGATTGAAAGTTCCCCTGGTCTTCGCTCTCAGTTTTGATATTCTTCTAAAATCCCTGCCCATCCCCCGCAATCTCATTCTTTCCACATATGGGTTCTCAATCTGTTCTCCTGCCTTCTCCACCTGGTCCCACAAACGCACGACCACCTCCTCAGGGCAACCATCGCCAGGGCAAAATATCCATACAAGGCTCACAATCTGTGACCTCTGAAGTGAGGATAGCCATTCCACACGAAACATTCCTTTCTCCATCTTACGAAGCATACTCCTTGAATCCGTAATGAATACAATGTTTGTTGCAATGGTCTCCTCTAACCAACGGAATGCCGCTGTTACTGATTCCACCTCAATTCTCATGCTGATTGTCGTAGTCTCATATGTCAGACTCTTCTTCTTTTTCAAGACTCGTCCATTAGCCTTCGCAATTAAACCATAGCCACTACCGTCTATTTCTCACCGCTGACCCATCGGTGTAGATCACTATGTCACATTGATGTGTGTTACTCTGGATCAATTGTTGCAGCTCACACTTTGTGCGGCCCGCTGCTCATTCTCTGCACTCACAACCCAGTGTTACTATTACATTGTGCCAGTCCGTCATATATTCCGGTACTTGTACCCACTCTGTTTCACTATTAATGGTCTCTATTTCACACACATGGCTGGTAGACATTTCTGCCTGTACCATCCAGGACCTGATTCCTCTTAGTCTATGACCTTTGACCATATCCATGGCTTCATGCAGGGGGTGGTCCCTATCTGCAGCAACTCTTAGGTATCTTTGACTTGAAGGAACCAATGATTGTCCACCATTTTTGGTAGTTCCATGATATGCCTCATATATATATATATATATATATATATATATATATATATATATATATATATATATATATATATATATATATATATATATAATTGGTGTGTCTTTTGTGCACCCCAGGATCACCCTGTATGCTTTCCAGACTTTCAAGCCGGCTCTTTGATACAGTCAGCAGCCCCATACAATACTCAATGACAGAAATTATTAACTGCTGCTGAAAGAGCCTGTACAGCATCCTCTGATCTACCCCGGTAGCTACCATCGCTCTCAATGCATTAAGCCCCCTACCAGCCATCGCCACCAAAGCCTCCACATGATCCTTAAAAGACATAGCCTGTCAAAGGTGATTCCCAAGTACTTAAATTTATACTCTCTACTAAGAGGACATACATTCAATATAATACATGGGACATCTGTCTTCACAATCCGGTTATCCACGGATTACCATACAACCGATTTCGATTTCACCATTGCCCTTACCCGGTTCAACTTCAAGAAGTTACAGTTGGATTAATCACCAGCTCAGAATGATAGTCCTGTGTTTGAGTCAGCCACAAAAGTAGCTGACCACGATTTTACCCTCACAGTCCTATTAATCTATTAAACCGAAGATGATTGTTGTCCATTTGGGGTAATGAACTTGTTTGGGGTTATAACGGCCCCTGCGTCCCTGCACCACTCTGACGACATCAAAGACATAGCACAATCACACCGAATGACACCATCCAGTGCCACCCATCGGGAGCGACAACGAGAGCTATTCCTTCCCACGACTCTTGAAGGCAAAAATGAAAGATGATGATGATCATCATCATGTTCATCATCATTATCATCATCGACATCATGACGATGGTTATATGGTTCTGAAATGTAGTAGGAGAGTGAGTGAGTGAGTGAGTGAGTGAGTGGGTGGGTGGGTGGGTGAGTGAGTGAGTGAGTGAGTGGGTGAGTGAGTGAGTGAGTGAGTGAGTGAGTGAGTGAGTGAGTGAGTGAGTGAGTGAGTGAGTGAGCGAGTGAGTGAGTGAATAAAGAACCTAGTACACGCCTCTGACTTAGTGGGCTTATGGTTTACACCCAACATATGTATGGACCGATCGGCGCTCGTGGCGTGACGTGAGAGATCACCGACAATCTTTCATCGCC
Organism: Cepaea hortensis; assembly: GCA_963921405.1. Taxonomy (NCBI): domain Eukaryota; kingdom Metazoa; phylum Mollusca; class Gastropoda; order Stylommatophora; family Helicidae; genus Cepaea; species Cepaea hortensis. The sequence continues at coordinate 127,557,875 of OY992878.1, forward strand.
AGAACATTTATCGGTGCCAGTTTTAGACAGTGTCAAATTCGAGGTTAATGTCAATTTTTAACATCCGCCTCGATGGGGTCTCGATCTCACTACCACTGGGCCGAGCGGAAAGTTGCTAGTCATTACGCTACCCCGGCACCCGGTCAGAAAGACAGTGGACAAATGTGATGAAAAGGGTATAGAGGCAAATTAGATGTGGTGTTGTCAACAAATGACAAGAAAAAGCTGGATTGGAAATTGACAAAGGAATGCTCTGGAAAATTTAACACAGAAGACTTCTTAAAGTCATCAAACAAAGCGATGACGCTTATGGCTTTGCCATAACTTAACGACGTGAAGAAACACAAAACAGGCAAATTAATTGTGAAAAGAAGCAGTGTAGACTAATGTAACCATTTATACAGCAGGCAATCACAGATCTATCATTGTAGACATGCATATAATTAAAGATTGCGGCACGGGACGCACAGCTAAGGAATGAAAAGATCAGGAAGCTTCAAAACAAGCCAAGGCCTAAAATACATCATGGTGATGACTTTGTTGGCCTCAGAAGTTGTCCAATGTTCTACATTTTCTTTGACTGTGGCTATTAGTTTGACATACCCCAATCCACTTATTGTCAGCTGCAGCCATAGCTTTTAACCTGCATGTAATATTTACACAAGGCATAACTCTTTGACGTAGTGCAGGACTTCCGCATACCGTACAAAGAAAGCTTGGATCCCAAAAGTAAATATCACGCTAGCCTCCAACTATAAGATATCACTCCACATTTCATAAAGTCCGGGTGAGCTATTATTTATACGAATCTCCAGTTTCGTCTCAAAACATTTTTATCACAATTGTCCTGCTGAATAGAATCAGTTCTTAACTCCATCTGTCACCGGCAGTAATTTTAAAATAACCACTGTCTGTTAAATGGAGTCACTGTAATATATGTCTGATTTAGTGGGTATTACTGTAATAAGTGTCTGGTTCCGTGGGTGTTATGAGTATAAGTCTGGTTGATTGGATGTTATGGTAGTTACTGTCTGGTTTATTTGGTATTTCAGTAATAATTGTCTGGCTCAGTGGTGTTACTGTGGTATCTGTCTGGATCCTTGGATGTTAAAGTGATGTCTGTCTGGTTCAGTGGGTGTTACAGTAATGACAGTCTGGTTCCGTTGGTGTTACAGCAATGACTGTCTGGTTCAGTGGATGTTACAGTAATGATTGTCTGGTTCCGAGGGTGTTACAGTAATGACTGTCTGGTTCCGAGGATGTTACCGTAATGACGGTCTGATTCAGTGGGTGTCACAGTAATGAATGGTTCCGTGTGTGTTACAGTAAATTATCTCTGGTTCAGTAATGACTGTCTGGTTCAGCGGGTGTCACAGTAATGACTGTCTGGTTCCGTATGCGTTACAGTAAATACTGTCTGGTTCAGTAATGACTGTCTGGTTCAGTAATGACTGTCTGGTTCCGAGGGTGTTACCGCAATGACGGTCTATTTCAGAGGGTGTAACAGTAATGACTGTCTGGTTCAGTGGGTGTTACAGTAATGAGTGTCTGGTTCCGGGGGTGTTACCGTAATGACTGTCTGATTCAGTGGGTTTCGCAGTAATCACTGTCTGGTTCCGTATTGACTGTCTGATTCCGAGGGTGTTACAGTAATAATGTCTGGTTCCGAGGGTGTTACAGTAAATATTGTCTTGTCCCGTGGGTATTGCAGTAATGACTGTCTGGTTTCGAGAGTGTTACCGTAATGACTGTCTGGTTCCGATGGTGTTACAGTAATGATTGTCTGGTTCTATTGTATTACAATAATGAGTGTCTGATTCCGATGATGTTACAGAAATGATTGTCTGGTTCCGATGGTGTTACAGTAATGATTGTCTGGTTCTGAGAGTGTTACCGTAATGACTGTCTGATACAGTGGGTGTCACAGTAATGACTGTCTGGTTTCGTAGGTGTTACAGTAATGACTGTCAGGTTCCCTGGGTGTTACAGTAAATACTGTCTGGTTCCGTGGGTGTTACAGTAATGACTGCCTTTTTCTGAAGGTGTTACCGTAAAGACTGTTTGGTTCCGAGGGCGCTACAGTAATGATTGTCTGGTTCCGAGGGTGTTACAGTAATGACTGTCTGGTTCCGTGGGTGTTACAGTAATGATTGTCTGGTTCCGTGGGTGTTACAGTAATGACTGTCTGGTTCCGTGGGTGTTACAGTAATGATTGTCTGGTTCCTTGGGTGTTACAGTAATGACTGTCTGGTTCCGTGGGTGTTACAGTAATGACTGTCTGGTTCCGTTGGTGTTACAGTAATGATTGTCTGGTTCCGTGGGTGTTACTGTAATGACTGTCTGGTTCCGTGGGTGTTACTGTAATGACGGTCTGGTTCCGGGGGTGTTACCGTAATGACTGTCTGATTCAGTGGGTTTCGCAGTAATCACTGTCTGGTTCCGTAATGACTGTCTGATTCCGAGGGTGTTACAGTAATACTGTCTGTTTCCGAGGGTGTTACAGGAAACACTGTCTTGTTCCGTGGGTGTTACAGTAATGACTGTCTGGTTCCTATTGGAAAGCAATAGCAAACCACTGAACATAAAACTTGCCAAGACATCAACAGCAGCTATAAAATGCTGGTGTTGACTGCAATGCCCTGTAAATAGGATATGCAATATATATATATATATATATATATATATATATATATATATATATATATATATATATATATATATATATATATCCACGAGCCAACTTACGTCTTAAAAAGACAGTCTCCTTACCTCCGCAAAAATAATAATTTGAAAAGCTGAGACGTGTAGATTCGTAAACAATGGAGAGATCTCGGTAATCAGTTTCTGTTTTAATGCGATCTTGAAATAATCGGGAAATTTAACATGATGAGTACTCTAAACCTCATTAAAATGGAGAAGCAATAACAAAAAAATGTAAGTTACCGCAAAAAAAATCTCTGGTAAAATCCGGCAACCTAAATCATAGAGGCTAGGTAGAATGAAAAGAACCGTATATTATGGGGGGAAAACAATATCAAGTAACCAGTTCTTGTATTAACGCGATCTTGAAATAATCGGGGGATTTAACGTCACGAGTACGCTTAATATCCCGATCATGTTTATTTCCCCCCCCCCCCTGGAAACCCTCAAATTCCCCCCTGGGGGGGGGGGGGAATTCCCCACCGGTTGAGAACCACTGCTTTAGATAGATAGTTTTAAACCAACACAGAACTGGTGTCGTGAGTCGTGAGCCGCTACACGCTGCGGGATTTGCTGAGGAGGGGATCCGAGCACTTATGGACTGAATGGTTCTATGTGCAGTGAGGATGATCTCTCGACTAACTAACTAACTAACTAGTTTTAAAGGGTGTTAACTCTACAGATACATTGGGATAGAGGGTGTTAATCCTTTAGATACATAGGGATAGAGGGTGTTAATTCTTTACGTGTACAGGGATCTTTAGATGCTCAGGGATAGAGGGTGTTAACCTGTAGATATATATAGGGATTGAGGGTATTAACTCTTTAGATAAATAGGGATAGAGGGTGTTAACTCTATAGATACATAGGGATAGAGGATGTTAACTCTTTAGATGCATAGGGATAGAGGGTGTTAACTCTATAGATACATAGGGATAGAGGATGTTAACTCTTTAGATGCATAGGGATAGAGGATGTTAACTCTTTAGATGCATAGGGATAGAGGGTGTTAACACTTTACATACATAGGGATAGAGGGTGTTAACTCTATAGATACATAGGGATAGAGGGTGTTAACTCTTTAGATACATAGGGATAGAGGGTGTTAACTCTTTAGATACATAGGGATAGAGGGTGTTAACTCTTTAGGTACATATGGATAGAGGGTGTTAACACTTTACATACATAGGGATAGAGGGTGTTAACTCTTTAGATACATAGGGATAGAGGGTGTTACCTCTTTAGATACATAGGGATAGAGGGTGTTAACTCTTTAGATGCTCAGGGATAGAGGGTGTTATACCTGTAGATATATATAGGGATTGAGGGTGTTAACTCTTTAGATAAATAGGGATAGAGGGTGTTAACTCTATAGATACATAGGGATAGAGGGTGTTAACTCTTTAGATACATAAGGATTGAGGGTATTAACTCTTTAGATAAATAGGGATAGAGGGTGTTAACTCTATAGATACATAGGGATAGAGGGTGTTAACTCTTTAGATACATTGGGATAGATGGTGTTAACCCTTTAGATACAGGATTGGGCTTGGTGGACAGAGGTGTTGGCTGCTGAACTAGGTGGAACTGGCTCTGCTGATAAGCAGGGTAGACGATAGGGGTTATCTGTAACGCCCGGCACGATTATCAGTGATCGTTATGATAAGAGATATGAAGTGTAATGAAGAGCAATAGAAAACGGAAGAATAAAGAACAGATGGTTAGATTGGCAACAGAGCACAGAATTATACAAAAATATTACGTTGAAGCGTTGAGCGTTTAAGTGCTACATAGAACCTTACCTTTGTGTGAATGTGAAGCGTGGACAATGAGCAGACAAGATGAAAATCATCTGATGGCTGTGGAAATGAGGTTTCTAAGGAAAATGCAAAGAATACCATGGACAGACCAAAAAAAAAAACAAGCCCTTCAAGAAACAAATGAAGATCGTAAACTGATTAGAGGCATTAGACAGTCGAAAATTGTTGGACATGTTAGGAGAAGAAATGAATTTTAGAACTTGGTGACAACTGGCAAGATCAAAGGGGAGAGACTAAGAAACCAAGGGGAAGACTGAGAAGTAAATATCTGGATGGCCTGGCCACGTGGCATGGCCGAGACTGAAACACGGAGCTGATCCACGACTCTGGTTATCGAGTGAGATGGCAAAACATGATCGCCCACTCTTATCGGTATGGCACATGATGGATGGATTATTCTCTCTCTCTCTCAACCTCTGTATGTGAGAGTGTATCTATTGATCGCTCCCTCTGTATGTGTCTCTCTCTCCTCCTCTCTCTGTCTTTCTCTGTGTGTGTGTGTGTGTGTGTGTGTGTCTGTGTGTGTGTTTAAGTGTGTGTGTCTTTATCTAACGCTCTAATTCTCTTCCAATGTATGCCTTATGTCTGTTTTTAGTCTCCCTGTATTTCTTGTACCAAGTGAATTCCAGACGAAATAATACTCGGTTATACTATATAACAGGTTGTTTTAATCACTGCTCTGTTTCGACAGCGTCTTTTGCTTAACTCCTGTTTCTCTGGAATTCGACTATTTCTATACCCACCCCTATCTCTTCCACCCCCTCCCCCCTTGCTGTCTAGATGCTCCCTACTGTATAATCTAGCGCAGTGGTTCTCAACCGGTGATGAATTCCCCCCGCCCCCCAAGGGGGAATTTTAGAGCTTCCGTGGGGGGGGGGGGGGGGAATTAAGATTATCTCAAGATCGCGTTAATACAAGAACCGATTACTTGAAATTGTTTTTCCCTCTATACTTTACGGTTCTTAAACTTCTCGCTTTTCTTAAATTCGTTTTATAACATGAGTAGAAATGCAAATCACGTTTCATGCAGACGTCTAGTCTTGTTCTAATATGTATTATTAAATTTAGCTTCCATTTTTACGTAAACTGTGTAGGGGCGGGTGGGAATTTATAGGGAGGAAATACGAAAGGGTGGGATGACGTTCTAAACATATGGTAAAGGGGTGCATGGGCCAAAAAAGGTTGAGAACCACTGCTCTAGCCCGTGTGTTGCCGGGGTCCATTAGGGAAGCAAAGAATTTGTTTCATCCGCATATCCTATTTACAGGAACATCGCTGTCAACACCATCATTTTATCGCTGTTGTTGGTGTGCTGGCAAGATTACGCACAGTAGTTTGCCATTGCTTTCTGAGCGACAGGCTCACATATTCCCGTAAGTAACCAACAAGGCTCGATTCGCTACCGAATCTCGCGCAGCTGCATTACCTTACGTGGATATATGGGATTACGGAGAAAGTCAATAACTCTTTCGCCAGGGAGGGCGGCAAGCAAAGAATAGTAACACCGTAACCTACCATGCAGGTCGTAGGAAGCGGCAAAGGTAGGTCGGCATGAGGCTGTCTATCTCAATAGAACATTTTTAGCTGCAGATTCCAACCAGTTATAAACAAGCCTACATGAGGCTTGGCGTAAGTTGGTTGCAGCCCTATGCTCCACTAGGATACAAAAGGCAGAAGAGGAGAAAGGTGTCCTTTTAAATCTACTACCCCATATCCGTGGCGAAGGCGTTTCGGGCGCAGTTCTAATACCGTATACCCGCGTTCGAAACACAGCTGCGGGCGATTTGGCAGCAGACCGCCTTTTGTTGATTTTTTTACTAAATAGTATGGGTGCCGGTTGTTCAGAAAGCAATGGCAAACTACTGAACGTAAACATGCCAAGATATCACAACAGCAAACAATGTTGGTGTTGACTGCGACGTCCTGTAAGGATATGCAACTAATTTTTTTTAAAATTTTACTCCATATCCAAGCCCTTGTTTTCTATGACTAACAATCAATCCTCTGACTCCAAAATCATCTGTGGGTGGGATGACATATCGAAACATTAGGGCTTCGCTTCTTTTAGAAAAATTGTGGTTTTTCGATATCCGTAAAACGTCGCAGTCACACTTCAATAGAAGTAAAACAAATAATTCCCTATCCGCTAGCCGCAGGCGCCTTCAATCAACTGACGGAACACCTATTTATAACAACTCTGGCGTGTCTTATATTCATAGTAGGCACGTAGGCTGAAGATGTGAGTTCAGGTAGATAGTTCACTAGCCAAACATTCTTCTGGTACCTTATGTAAAATGTGTGACTTACATATCGATTGTTGAAATGAGACCATAAGTTGGCATGCAGCTGTGCCGGAGTGATAGCCGTTTAATATTCAGTTCTGGAAACATACAATGTGTTTGGTGAGTTGCCTGGTAGATTCAACTTGAAGCCTGTGATAATCAACGCATTATTTTACAGTACTTTATTTTTCCTTTGTTATAGTCTTATTCAGTTAAGTACATTCAGTGTACATATGATCATGATCATCATCGTCGTCATCATCATCATCACCATCATCTTCTTCTTCTTCTTTTCTTCGTCTTCTTCTTCTTCTACCTCCTTCTCCTTCTTCTTGCAACTTCTTCTGCTATCCGCTTTCCCTGTTAAACCTTTCAACCAAGAGTTGATCTTTATTTATATGCCTGCATGCTTTGTTTTTAATGTCCGCTTCTTAAAGCTTATAAAGCTTGACATGAGAAATAGTAAATTAACCATTCCCCACTTGAGTGGTTCAATAACTGCCCTAAATTGCCCAAACTGCATTTACAATGTCTCTATTATTTGCAACTACATGTCCACATATTATTTTTTTTTTTTTTTTTTTTTTTTGGGGGGGGGGGGGTACAGGGAGGCGGTGCTGCATGTCCTTTGCAGGACGTCGTAGTCAACCTCAGAATTGTTTAGTTGTTTTTTATTTACTAGGCAAGTCTACGTTCAGTAGTTTGCTATTGCTTTCTGAACCACCAACGCTCATACCAATGTTTGAATATCAACCAAGGAGGTTAAGTAAAATATATATTGCTCGTATCCTAGGCCAGTATTTCCACAAGCCACTTCTGGTAATCTGTGTGTTGATACGGGGTAGACTGTTTTTAGCTGTAAGTAGTTCTGCAGAATTGACCTTCCAGTTGCTATTACCAGCCATGACCCAACACTTACTCACAAAGTGAGTTTTTGTGAAACCAGCAACATTTGAGCATGTACAGTACTCTGAGAGGGGTGGATATTTTTATATTGGTTGACCTAGCCTAAAATCGTTGACCACGACATGCTCTAGGACGGATACACGAGCGGCCTGGCATATTGATGATCATATCTACACATCGAGGGACAGTTGGTCTAAACTTATATGGGATCAGCACCAATCCCATTGGGGAGCCGTGGCAGCGTAGAGGGTAGACACTCGCCTGCCGACCAGGTGGGTATAGGCTCAATCCGCAGCTGGACGGATTCGGGTTGTAAAAGATGACCTTGGGTCCCAGGTCGACCCAGCCTAAAGTTGGTAACAGGAATACCTTGGGAAGTAAAGACGAGCGGCATGATACTAGACACATCACACACCCAGTGCCAGTCGGTCTATACAAAGATGGGTCTAGCTTCGTGTCCCCCGATGGGTCGTCAGGCGCGTCAAAGGGTCCTGTACCGTGTTACTCACCATATATCCATGACCCCTCAGGTGTGGAGAAGGGTCCTATACTGTGTTACTCACCATACATCCATGACCCCTCAGGTGTAGAGAAGGGTCCTGTACTGTGTTACTCGCCATACATCCATGACCCCTCAGGTGTGGAGAAGGGTCCTGTGCTGTGTTACTCACCATACATCCATGACCCCTCAGGTGTGGAGAAGGGTCCTGTACTGTGTTACTCACCATATATCCATGACCCCTCAGGTGTGGAGAAGAGTCCTGTGCTGTGTTACTCACCATATATTCATGACCCCTCAGGTGTGGAGAAGGGTCCTGTACTGTGTTACTCACCATATATCCATGACCCCTCAGGTTTGGAGAAGTGTCCCATAGATACGATATTTTTGCACCTCTTTGAGGCTATAGATATGTTTGGGAGTTTTAATATAATGCACAATTGTCATAGTGATGACGATAATGGTAATGATTATTATCATCATCATCATCATCATCATCATCATCATCATTAAGAAGCGGGTTAGAGGCACGCCACCCACCTCTGTCGGGTCTTTCGTGTTAAAACAAGCTTCTTTACCCTCACGTGACGCCACATATCATCACCCAAGTTAAATCACCAAGAAAAAAGGTATAACTTTAAGTTTATAATAATAGTTATCGCCAGTGTGCGTGTGTACGTTTGTTTGTCTGTCTGTTTGTTTGTTTGTTATTTTGTTTGTTTGTTTGTTTGTTTGTTTGTTTTTTCAGCCTCTGTCTCAGATGGATAAAAAGATATCAATTTTTTCAGTAACAAACATGGAGCATGGACACAAGCGGATAGCTTAATCCAAGTTTTTTTTTTTTTTTCTTTGGTCACATACATATATTACTTTAACTTAAATGTGTTTGCTTTGTGTCACAGAAAAACGAAATTTTAACAATTTATTCCTTCCCTTGCGTTGTGTCGCAAAAGAATTCAACTGTTAACAAACATTTACTTTCATTACTTTGTGTCACAGACACAGTTCATTTAACAAATTATCCATGTTTTAATTTGTGTCAGACAATTGTTACTTTAACAAACTATCCCTGCTTTTACTGTGTGACAGAAAAAATTTTACTTTAACAAATTATCTGTTTTTGCTTTGTGTCACAGACGAATATTCATTTAACAAATTACCCACGTATTTAATTTGCGTCAGACAAGTGTTACTTTAAAAATATATATATATCCCTGTCTTTACTGTATCACAGACAATTGTTACTTTAACAAGCTATAACTGTTTTTAAATTATGCCACAGACAATTATTCCTTTCACAAACTATACGTGTAGCTATTTTAAACATCTCCTAAGCCAACTGCTTTCTCCTTTCTCTAGAAATAGTTAATAATGCAGAAAAAAAATATGTTGGCATACCACTGTCCATTGTTTGCGAGATGTACGAAACATTTGACAATCGAGATGTAATCTCTCTCTCTCTCTCTCTCTCTCTCTCTCTCTCTCTCTCTCTCTCTCTCTCTCTCTCTCTCTCTCTCTCTCTCTCTCTCTCTCTCTCTCTCTCTCTCTGTCTCTCTCTCACCCACTCACTCTCTCACACTCACTCACATAAACACACACGCGCGCTCATATCTATACACACACACGCATACGCACTCATACACATACGTCGCGCGCGCACGCACACACACACACACACACACACACACACACACTCACACACACACTCTCTGGCCATTCTTCTGAAATCATGCCAAAGCCTTTAACTCGGCTGTTTCCCTTGCCAGCCTAAGCCGACAATGTTGATCCCCAGATCGCTAGTTGTGTCCACTTGGAGATTCCCTGCTATGGTTGACCTACACGAGAACATTCTCGACATTTTTCAAGCAGTTCTCTTCTCAGCCATTTCATGTTTGAAAGCAGCAAGCGTATTATAAACATCTTCACTTTTATGTTCGCTATCTTCTTAGGTAAGTTAGCGATCTTTTCAGCCAGTTCTATTACGTGTAAATTCAAAATTATAGTCATATATTTGGCATTTTTCGGTGAATAAATGTTTAATTATCTCTATTTAGATACATTTTCCCCCGGATATGACTAGTTGAGCCGTTAGTGTGTTCGCCTACGTAGACAGTGGTGACGGGGTTCAATCCCTTGTAGTGGTAGGGTTGCTTTTCGTCCAGTACGGTTTCCGAGTCCAAATGCATAAAATTATCATCGTCATATGTCGTGCCAACGGTCATAGTTCGCCATCTCTCTAAGGAACACCAGAGTCTCTGATCATATCTCATTTTGTGTCCCGTCATATGGCGGAGGTCAGCATGGCTGAATGGGTAAGAGCGCTAGTTCTTAAATACCCAGTGTGCTGATGCCGAGGTAGTGGATTCAACCCCTACACCAGTCAGCTATACTAAACCTTTAACTTACTTTCTTGACTTGGGGACGTAAATTACAAGTACCTCTGAAGTCGAAGTGGGTTCGCCTGATGGCGAGTGACACTGTTAATAGGGAAAGCTAATTCACACGCAAAAATCAGTCCAGTACACAAGAAGTAGCAGCACATGTATGAACTACGTTTGAGTTCAAAGACACACACAAAACCACTTGGCCAAGACATCCAGATATTCCATGTGTATAGGATAATCAGAATGTCATCATATCTCACTCTCATGTTTGATTTAGAGTAATAGGTTTATTTGAAACTTACAGGGATTGGTGGCATCTTCTTGCACTTGGTGGCCGCGAGCTGACGATGTACAATAGAAGCAGTCTATGTGGGCAGTTGCGTGTGTCATCATAGGCCGTTACCATTGGAATCTCAACCACAATGAAGGTCGTATTACTCATCGCAGCCTGGGTTATTTCCGCCCTCGCCTATAACAAGAAGGTTAGTTGATATATGGTGTTTTTATAATTTGTAATTGTAGTGATTTTCGCAAAGGAAAATGATTTCCTCTTCTTCTTCTTCTTCTTCTTCTTCTTCTTCTTCTTCTTCTTCTTCTTCTTCTTCTTCTTCTTCTTCTTCTTCTTCTTCTCCTGCTCCTCCTCCTGCTCCTCCTCCTGCTCCTCCTCCTGCTCCTCCTCGTCCTCCTCTTCCTCCTTATCCCCCACCTCTTCCCCATTCTCTTCCTGCTTCTGCTTCATATTCATCTTCTTCTTAATGAGCTTCCGAGGATTTATTAGTTTACTGTATTCAGACTAGACTAGTTGGCGCGTTGGTATAATGGTTATGTCGTTACGGCTGCAGAGAGTTCGGTGCCTGCTCTCTTCATTGGCTGCGAGAGGGAAATATTGACCAGTTCTTTCTACGGGGATTGTTTTATTTTAAAGGACTACCTTCACACACTATGACTATTAATGCAATTATAATTGTTTTCTCTATTTCCGATAAAGAAAATCGCCTAGAAAGATATCGCCTAGATATGGACATTACATGTTTGAAATAAAACTATTACTTAATCTTTTCGTTCGCACACAATTGAACTATTTTACATTATTCTAGTATTTGATGGATTGATGTCATGACCATCATCACCATCATCTTAATGGTTATCTTCATCATAATCATCAGGTCTGCCTTCCTGAATCTGTGATACCATTCACTAATTATATCACTTTCTTGTCTCTTGTTATCCGAATTTCTCGTTAGCTCAACGTTTGTCTTAATTCCGAAAGTCTTAACATGTCCTAATATATCAATTTCTTGAACGTCCTCTTTTTATTTTTACACGAATTTCGTTCTCCAATATTCGTAATTACCAACTTCAAATCTTGCAACAGCATAGGTAGTAGAGGTGTCAAGTTGGAAGCATTAGTAGTCGGTCTTCCACTGCCCTCCGTCTTCAGCATCACCGACAAGTGTGGACATACCGTATTTTGTTAATTTAATGCTATCGTCCAGATTTGTATTACTCTTCTACGCTTGCATTCAACTGTTTCCTGTAAGATTGTCTTGAGTGTGTCGTGTAACCTGACATGCCCAAATCAGCCAAGCTTTTCGACGTTTTGCCACTGACAAAAGTGGTACTCCGTAGTCTGCGTACGTTTATTGTCTTTATATTTTCAATGACCCCTGGACAATTAGTAAACAGACTGGGAAATACTAAGAAGTCTTGGTGATGTGGTTTTATAGCAGAATGCTGAAAATTCATTGGAAAGCCAATATAAGCAATCTGGACATTTTGAGGAAGGCAAAGTCGCAAAAACAAATATCAGAAAGAGGCAGTTATCATGTTTGGCCACATTATTAGAAAAAAAAAAAAAAGAATTGGAACGTTTTGTGACAGCCGGACAGATTTGTGGAAAGAGAGACAGAGGAGGATAGTGTGAGAATATTCATGACAGTCTTGTGTCCAGAATTGATCCATGCCGTCGGAGATCCCATTTTTGTGGAGAACTATGATCGCACATGCCAGCCGGCAAAGCATTTGATGATAATTTTCAATAGTAGACCTCATTATATCATATTAAGAGCAATGCTAACACAGTTTAGTTTTAGTGCATACCTTAATACTCCAGATTGTGACAAGCCAGTACACTCTATTTTTAGTACATACCTCAATATCTCATCTCATATTGCGATCAAGCGAACAGAACCTACGTTTGTATATAATTCAGTAACTCATATTGTGAACTAGCCAACAGAACCTACGCTTTGTATATAACTCAGTAGCTCATATTGCGACCAAGCCAACAGAATCTATGTTTTGTATATAACTCAATAGCTCATATTGCGACCAAGCCAACAGAACCTACGTTTTGTATATAACTCAGTATCTCTTACTGCGACCTAGCCAACAGAACCTACGTTTTGTATATACCTCAGTATCTTATATTGTAACCAAGCCAACAGAACCTACGTTTTGTATATAACTCAGTATCTCTTACTGCGACCTAGCCAACAGAACCTACGTTTTGTATATACCTCAGTATCTTATATTGTAACCAAGCCAAGAGAACCTACGTTTTGTATATAACGCAGTATCTTGTATTGTAACCAAGCCAACAGAACCTACGTTTTGTATATAACTCAGTATCTCTTATTGCGACCTAGCCAACAGAACCTACGTTTTGTATATAACTTAGTATCTTATATTGCGACCTAGCCAACAGAACCTGTTTCTATGTTTTGTACATAACTCAGTAACTCATATTGCGACCTAGCCAACAGAACCTGTTTCTATGTTTTGTACATACCTCAGTATCTTATATTGCGACCAAGCCAACAGAACCTATGTTTTGGATATAACTCAGTATCTCATATTGCGACCAAACGAACAGAACCTATGTTTTGTAAATAACTCAGTATCTTATATTTCGACCAAGGTCAACACTATCTACTTTTTCAAAATATATCATGAATATACAGTTGAGCAGCGGCAGCGCTGTGACAAGCACGCTTGTCCGCAGGCCCGAGGTCATGATGTGTTTGAACCTCCATCGAAACCAGTAGTTATTTTTTACTTGACCTGGGTTCGAAGGTCGACCCCAGCCTAAGATGGGTACCAGGAATTGTTCTAGAGGGTAAATAGGGCCGATGTGATATTAAACATATCATCCATCGAATGCCAGTTAGGACTAGTAAGGGTTAGCACCATATACCGAATACATCTCAACGAGAAGTAGAGGGTCCTTTACTTTTACTATATCTTATATTCTGTTGAAAGAGAGACAGAGGAAGATAGCGTGAGAACATTCTTGACAGCATCTTCAGATCTTGCAACCAGATGGGTAGTATAGGTGTCATGTTGGAAGCATTAGTAGTCAGTCTTCCACAACCCTCTGTCTTCAGCAACATTCACAAGTCTGGAAATACTGCACCTTTAATGCTATCGTCCGGAATTGTCTTCCTCTTCTTCAATTGAGTACATGATACAGTCTTGTATCATCCCAAGGAAGGGAGTCAGCATACGAATTGTTCCATGCCGGTGGATATCCCAATTTATGGAGAGGCATGATCGCCCATGCTAGCTGGCAAGGCACTGGATAATGATAATGATGATGATGAAGATGATGGTGATGATGATGATGATGATGATGATTATTATTATTATTATTATTATTATTATTATTATTATTATTATTATTATTATATTCCGACCAAGTCAACATAAACTATTTTTTATTAATATTTATCAAAAATAATTCATTTTCTCCACCGTTTTTTTTTCTTCAAAGAATATATTTGTTTGATTACTGTTCTGTCCGGCCCACTTTCTTCTTATAATACCACCACATCTAACAATCTTCCAACTTTAATTCATCTTGTTTTGATAAAGCCTACATTGAGTGCTATGAGATAGATAATTAGATAAACAAAGTAATTATTCAAAGTAAGGTCGAATAATTAGTTAAACGTTTGCTTTGCTTACAATCGTTTGTGATCTCTTCGAGTAATTTTTCTATTGGACTATTTCTCTAAAACTATCTATTTTTCATAATTTTATTTTGTTTTCCATTTGCTTAACAAGGTTTGCTTTAGTTTTTAAAGAAGAAAAGAAAAACAAACCCTGTAAAATTCTAGACAGTCAGTTAGTTAGTCGCAGTTCCAACTTCACAGCAACGGGTTGTCCCCATTATGCTCTGTTCCTGTGCCAGTGAATATCACACTAGTCCCCCACGAAACACCCAGTTCATCTCTGATGAAATCGGCAGTCATTTTCCCATCTGGATCTTTCCTAGATGTTCACCCACACAGTCCACGAAAATACAGTTCATCGTCGATGGTTGTGGCAGCCAACCAGAAGCCCAGCAGCCACGCATTTTTGCATAAGGCAAAAACCAGTCAACTCTGGGACATAGCCAGCTGCCATTGCTCCGAACATGCAGTCACGTTCCAAAACACTTCGGGCAGATTCAAAATCATTTCACACGAAACTCACAGCTCACATAGTCGCGCCACGCACTCACTCAGTTGCAGGGCGACGGAACCATAGCCTCCTTAGTCACCTCTTACGACATGCATGGTAGGCAACAGTGTTACTATTCTTTGCTGCCCTTATGGGCCCCGGAAACACACGGGAGACAGTCTTTGTTTTTTAATAGCTGCATATTAAATTCTAAGAGAGGTGTTAGGCAGGGATGTGTGATGTTTCCAGATCTTTTTTCCCTGTACAGTGAAAATATTTTCAGAAATGTAGAGGATATAAATGGAATCAGCATTGGAGGACGAAACATCAATAACATTAGATATGCAGATGATACAGTATTAATTGCAGACAATGAGCAGGACCTGCAACAATCAGTAGATGCGGTTGTTGTACACAGTGAGCAACTGGGGTTAGAATTAAATTGTAAAAAGACTCAGGTTATGGTCGTCAGTAGGAAGGAAGAAGTGCCACAATGTAATATACAAGTAAATGGAAATATTCTTCAACAAGTGAATCGGTACAATTATCTTGGAACAGTTATAACATCTGATGGGAGATGCCTTGAAGAGATTAGAGCAAGAATCGCTATGGCGAAAGTAGCCTTTAGCAAGATGAAAAACATTCTGACCAATAAGAAGATGTCAATTGAAACGAGAAAAAGAGTGTTGAGGGGATACATAGAGCCTGTTCTTTTGTATGGATGTGAAACTTGGACAATGAGCAGTCAAGCTGAAAAGCATCTGATGGCTGCAGAAATGTGGTTTCTGAGGAAAATGCAAAAAATACCATGGACAGAAAGAAAAACCAATGACCAAGTACTGCAGGAGACAAATGAACATCGTAAACTGATTAGAGAAATTAGACGTAGACAGTCAAAATTTTTTGGACATGTTATGAAAAGAAATGGATTGGAGAACTTAGTGACAACTGGCAAGACCGAGGAGAACAGACCAAGAGGAAGACCGAGAGGAAAATACCTGGATGGCTTGGCCACATGGCATGGACGAGACAGGAACACTGAGCTGATCCACGACTCTGGTGATCGAGTGAAATGGCGAGTCACGACCGCCCACGCTTTTCGGCATGGGACATGATAGATTGATTGATATTAAATTCTCAATCGTTTGCTGTTTGTTTTACTGAGTCTCGAAATGCACATTACGTATCTGCTCTATTTGTGTTCGTTGTGTCGTTTGATCATAGGGTTTATTTAAGAAATAGATCGGCCTTTGCATTTCAATAAAATGGGCAAAATGTATCAAATGGAGATGAGTCTTGCGTGTAACGGTTATAAAATTACGCTGATAATGACATGAGCAAGGTCGGTAGGGAGTTCGATGTCAGCACACGACGTTCGCTACGGAAAGGAAATACTGACCACCTGTTCCTCCATGCACTCAGGCCTACAAAATGTAATGACCCTAACACTTCAGTTTAACTTATTTTTTGATAGATCATTATTTGGTAAATCCAATTTTATTTCAGTTGCTAGTACGAAACGTAGAATATGCGCTCTTGGCTATGTGAAATATGAATAAAGCTAAACAGATGGCAATATATAGAATGTGTGTGAAGTTTTGTTTCAAAATGTGAAGTAGTTTGACTCTTCGCTGGCTGTTGAACGAGAGGACGGAGTGCAATCATGTCGATTCTTAGCTCAACTCAACTCAACATACAACCCAATTTTTATTTGGGGGGGGGGGGGGTGGGGGGCGCTCGCATGCTTTGAACTCAAGCGTAGTTAATACACACTATTTCTAGTAGCACTGGACTGAATTTTTGCATGCTGATTAGCTTTCCCCTTTATCATCAGGCGAACCTACTCCGATTTCAGAGGTGCTTGTAATTTACTTCCCCAAGTCAAGGACGATAAGTCCATAGTTTGGTCCAACTGTCCGGTGTAGGTGTTAAACCCAATACCTCAACATCAGCACACCGAATGTTTAAAAACGCGTGTTCTTATCCACTGAGCCATTTCGACCTCCTTATATCCCCAATTAGAGAATAGACATTTAACCAACTCACGCCCAGTGGTCCTATGTTTTGCTGTCTCTTGCAGCTCGCCCTAAAAAACATAAATGAAAGGACCTTCTTAAACTCCTTACTCTTGAGTATATGGTGTTCACGCCATATTTTTACGGACAATAGTCACTCGGTGAGTGATCAGGGCAATGTCACGTAGCCGCCTTATAGACACATCGACACTCGATGAGTGATCAGGACAATATTACGTAGCCGACTTATAGACACATCGGCACTCGATGAGTGATCAGGACAATGTCACGTAGCCGACTTATAGACACATCGGCACTCGATGAGTGATCAGGACAATGTCACGTAGCCGACTTATAGACACATCGGCACTCGATGAGTGATCAGGACAATATTACGTAGCCGACTTATAGAC